>BQNB010074690.1:2391-31705 GCA_026074375.1 Tanacetum coccineum | reverse complement strand
GTTAAAGTGCACAATATAACAATAAGCTATTAAGACAAAATAAGCTAGATCTAGAAGTAAATAAAACTAATTTATAAAAAACTGTAAGATTTAGTAAAATAAGCTATTTAAAGATGAAAACTTTAGATCTAAATCCACCCGAAACCTAGGTGTTCTACTCCGATAAGCTATAAGGAGCTTATTCAAATATAAGCTTAAGATCCAAGAATAAATAAGCTAACAAGAGCTTATTTAAAAATAAGTTAAATATAATAAGAAAAAGAAAAGAGGATAAGAAAGAAAATAAGGTAGGGAAATACCAACATTTATCTTTGTTAATAAGCAAATAAACCAAGGTACAAATAAGCTAGATCTAATAAGCTTGAATAAGCTTTTACAGGCAAAGTAACTCCTGAATTCGTTTGGCATGCTTACAGGCAAAGTCTAACGCATTATCTAAAGGTTGTTTTGCTTTAGCTTGTTCGACTATTCCTTGAAGAATATCAGCTTGTTCCTGAGTGTACATAAGGTAATCTATGTGAGCTTCCCTATTTTGCAATAACTTAGGAGATAAAGGATCTACGTCTAGCTTGAACATTCCTGGAACAATAGTGTTGGCAGATGGTATTTGTGTAGCAATATCAATAATTTCTTTTCCTTTTACTTTTCGTAAATCATTTTTCAATGATGTTATCACAAAAACCTTATCTTGAATTTGAGCTTTTAAATCCTCATTTTTAGCACATTTTAAGTTCAGTTTGTCAATTAAAGAGTTACAATGTTCTGTAGTACGAACACATGTCTTTTTGATTGAGTCAAACTGATCTTTAAAAACCTGTTTCACATGATTAATTTCTATACAAAGATGCTCATTTTCTGAAAGCAATTTTGCCACACTATTTCCCAGTTCCACATTTTTGGTCTCTATTTCACAATAATCATAATTGACTTTCTCTTACTTGGACTTTTCTCTCATTGATTTTATAATTTCCTTCAACTTACAAATTTGGAATTTCGAGAGTATTTTGATTATCACAAGATTTATGTTTTTGAAAAATTTCTTGATTAAGTTGTATTGACAATTCAAGAGAAATACAATATTTTTCAAGTTGTGAGTAACTTTTCAAAAGATCATTATGCGCATTTTGTGATTTCAAAAGTTCAGCATCAAGATTGAAATACTTATCACAAGATTCATTTCTCTTTCTTTCCATATTCACAGATTCACCATTCAAAGACATAGAATTCATCACAGCCAAAAGAACATCTTGAGACATGATTTGTTGTAAGAGTCGATCATTTTCTAAAAGTAATTCTTTCTTATCAATTTCCAAACATTGTTTGTCAACTGAAGACTGTTGAACAGCAACGTCCATTTGATCAAAAACTGTTTGTACTTCTATTATTGCATTCAGAAGATCTTTATCAAACACATTGAATATGTCTTTTAAAGATTTTAGAAATGGAATAATTTCATTGTTAAAAATAGCTTTAGTATGTTTAAACCCCCATTCACCTTCTGTACGAGCATCAGGTGTTGTCCTCTTCTTCACCATAGAGTCAAACTGGGCGAGGTGGAATTTAAGCTTTTTAAGGCTTGCATTCACCAAACTCACCTTAGCTAGTTCACTGGGAAGTTCCACTTTAACAGGTGGTTTATTAGAAGATTCAATGGTAGAATTGGATATACGAAACCATAAAGCTTGTTCAGCCGACAATTCTGGTTGTAGAGTAAAACGTTTCCCAAAATCTTCAGATAGTATATTTAATTTTTCATAATCAATAGGTTTATGAGAAATGTTTTATTTAATGGCATCTGGATCCTTTTCTTTTTCAAACATTTTTGATCGACTCTCTTCTTCCAAAATCAATGTCTCTTCATCATCAATCATAGGCATAGCAACATGTTTAGCAGAAATAACAATACCATCATACAAGGTTGGTTTAATCCGCTGAGCTTTCTTAAGATAAAACGGATTTTGATAATCTAGAGCTTGTTTGTGTATATTATCATAAAAAACTTAAGGCTTTGTTAACATGTGCACTGTTTGAGCATATTGACCCACTTTAAAAATAATATTATCAAGTTCCTTTATCTTCTTTTCCAAATCAATTTCATTTTCCATATATTTATTTTCTTTTTCTTTGGATTCATTTTTGAAAACAGTGAATGTTTGCAATAAACATTCCTTTTCTTTGATTTGTTTAGAAAGATTTTGCTCAAGTGAGTCAACTTGTTCTTTTAGTGCAAGCTTCTCTTTAATCATATCATCCATTTAAGAATCAATCATTTTTTCACGACTGCTTAAATCAATATTAAGACGTTGTTCAAAAGTTTTGACTCGTTCTTTATATCTCTCTAGCTCAGCGGTTAATGATTCACTATTCTGTTCCTTATTAGCCTTTTTCCAATTATTTATATGATTAATCATTTGTTCTAACATTTGTTCTATCACAGATAAGATCATTGAATCTTGTTGTGCCTGTAAATTAGTATCTTGAACATTTACCTTTTGTGTTTCTTGCAAATATTAAGAGTATGGAATGATATTGCTATTATCTGTAAAATCCACAGCTGGTGTTTATTCAAAATCCTACATTGCATGCACACTTTGATTTTCCATATCATTAAGATAGGTTTCAGAATGAGGTACCTCTGAGATAACGTCAGGACCATAGTTGGAAATGTTAGCCATGAGAACCGCTTTTGCATTCGAGACATCATTATAGTCAGAATCATAAGTATCAAGTTCCTCAGTCTGAAAAGCAGCATTGTTTGGAATGATTGTCTGAACAGCTTGACCATCTGGAACCCCTGGATCTGCAAGAAATGCCAGTTGCTCTTCATCTAAAATTTTTCTAGATTTCTGAGCTTCAGCTAACATTGCTTTATCCTTATACCATGCTGCATTCCTTGGTCGTTTAGGCTGAGTGCATTGCCTAGCCATATGTCTTTCACCTTGATAGTTGTAGCATTCAACAACCCTTGCCTGTCCACTTGCATTGTTTCCCCTAGAACTAGTAGCATTACTCTTATAACCAGTACCAGAATAACTTTGACCTTGTCTCCCCTGAACTTGTTGCACTGTGACCCTGCCATCTTGAATAGTGGCTTGGTTTCTTGGATTTGATGAAGTTCTAAGTTGATTATTGGTTGAGGGGAACCTTGAGGAAGCTACAGCCGTTAGAAAAGCCATTGCCTTGTTGAGACAAGCAATTGGATCATCTCCTGGAGAGAATACAGGAACAACAAAACCTGAGTCCACAAGAGGTGACTCAGTCATTGGTTGTGTAGTAACTTGAGGTGATTGATAAGCAATTTGTGGAACAGATGAGGTTTGATGATTCATTTGAGACTGATATGGATATGATGGTGGAACGGATGACTGATTGAATTAAGGTTGTGATGGATAAGTAGATGAGTAATGTTGGGATGAATTGATCCATACTGAGATGGTGGAAACTGTTGTTGAAGTTGAGGATTGTTGTATGAAGACTGATAAGTGTTGAAGTGAGATGGTGTCATCTGCTGATTTGCAACAAATGCAAGTGGATCTTGATTGCGTTCACGCAGAAGACGGACTTCATTTGCATGGAGTTCGTGTTGTTCAAGATATGCATGAAGCTGATCAAAGTTGGTAGTATGCAAATCTTTTACAAGCTTGACATCAGTCACAAACTTACTCCATTCAGGTGGAAGACTGTTTAAGAACTTGGTATTAACTTGAAATTGCTCCATTTTCATGTTGTAAATGTTGTATCCAAATCATTAAAACTGCTAGATATATCTCAAGTAATACTTATGAAGTGATTCTCCCTTGATGTGGGTAAACTTATCAAATGCATCATACAGTTTACACTCTCTTTCCTGCTTAGTCAAAGAGGTACCTTGCATTAGTAATTGAACTCTTTCCCATAAATCTTTGGCAACTCTATGATGATTAACAAGTGAATAGATATGAGCTGGTAGACCTTGAAGAATGATATTGGTTGCCTTCATATCACAATCAGCTTGAATTTTCCTGCAGCAGCAGATACTTCATCTATTTTTTTGTTTCTAGTCAACCCCACTCTCTTCAATAGAAGGCAAAATGTAGTGGACCCATTTTCACTATTCAAGTATCATTTCTTCCGTGCTCTTTGTTTTGCATGTAATAATTTACCATTTAAACTTTTCCAAAATCATATAGGTCCTTGTCCAACATTGTGGATCTATTGTCCGCACCGGAGAGTATCATAGTACTCTGCAAGAGAATTCGTTGACCAAGTGGAATTATTGAATCCAACGTTGATAATTGGATGTTATAAATGACTTGCGATCGAATGGAGTAGAAAAGTAAGTGGAATTTTTTTAGTATTTCCATTATACTTTTCTAATAATCATACAGGTCCTTGTCCAACATTGGTGGATGATTGTCAGCACCAGAGAGTATCATGTACTCATCAAGAGTATTCTTTTGTCCAAGTGGAATAATTGAATCCATTTTGATTTGATGTTATAAGATTACTTGTGGATCGAATGGTGATTGAAAGTAATTGTGTTGTTTAGTGAGTTGTCTTTTGAGTGTTTGTAAATCTTGAAACTATACGGGATTTTACAACTCTTGATCAAACCGGGAAGACAATTGAATGTTTCACGGGATTTTACAAATCAAAGAGATAAACCGTATAATTTACTTTAGCAAATTTGAGTGTTCAAGTGAATTAATTTTCCTTTTAAAAGTTGTTAAATCGTCTTGTAAAGAAATTGATAAATCACCTTGGCTTGGTAAATTGCTAAATCGCCTTGCAAAGGAAATTGATAAATCGCCTTGGCTTGGTAAATTGCTAAATCGCCTTGCAAAGGAAATTTGCTAATTCGCCTTTCACTGTTACTGCAAAATCTCCTTGCACAAGAAAATTGGTAAATCACCTTGTAAAGAGAATTGCTAATTCGACTTTCACTGCAATTGCTAAATCACCTTCAACAAATAACTGCTAATTCGCCTTCGACAAACAATTGCTAATTCGCCTTTGACAAACAATTGCTAATTCGCCTTCACCAAAGCGAAACTCAGATTTTTCAAAACACATAAAGACTCACTTTTGATCGTTTTTACCCAAAATTTCTTGTACA
Source organism: Tanacetum coccineum (assembly GCA_026074375.1). Classification (NCBI taxonomy): domain Eukaryota; kingdom Viridiplantae; phylum Streptophyta; class Magnoliopsida; order Asterales; family Asteraceae; genus Tanacetum; species Tanacetum coccineum. The sequence goes on along the minus strand of BQNB010074690.1, from coordinate 26,610 downwards.
ACTAGTATTACTAAGCCTATAGGTACCTTAAAAATGCAAACTTTATGGATTTTAAGCAAAAAAATTTGAAATCAAGAATTATACTTTCTAAAGCTTTTTCGAACACAAAAATGCACAAAGATGATGTTTTTCTTGAAGCTAAGCTTGTACACCTATATCCTAAAGATACTAGATCAGATTTACCAAGGTAAATGATCTTTTAGTGTACAATAGAGCTTTAAAAACAAAAAAAAAATAAGAAAAAATAGTACGGTTTGATAAAAAAACAAAACAAACACAAAACTAAACCAATCACGTCATGGCTCTTGATACCAATTGTAGAATACTAGTAATCTATAACACCAAAGAACAATATAGAAATCTAGAGAGAGAAAGTGGATGGGAGGATGGTTCTAGTGAGAGAAAGTAACAAAGAAAGAAAGATTAGATTATATGTGAGAAAATGAATCAACCAACCAACACCCTCTCCATGTGTGGAGAGGGTATTTATACACTAGCATGTGGCCGGCCATGGGCCCCTCAATAGGTTTTCCATGGGCCTTTAACCCGATTAGCTTTCTATCTTAACCATCTGACTTACTATGAGCTATGACTAACTATATTAGAAGTGACCGATACTTTTCGTATTCCTAACAACCCACCCATTCTTCCTTACAGTCCGCATGTTAGTCTATCATGTATAGAGTACGTCTGGGAACCAGAGAATCACTGCCTACGGAACTTCTTTAATGAAGTCTGCTAGGACCTGGCCTTTGATAGCGTTGTGGGGCTCATATGTTATGTCATACGCCCTCAGCTCAACGGAGTATTTTGCTAGCTTTCCTGAAGCTTCCGCCTTGCTTAAGATTTGATTGATTGGTTGGTCCATGATGACTTTTATGGGGAGAGCTTCAAAATATCTTCTCATCCTTCTTGACACATGCCGCAACGCCAGAGCTAACTTCTCCAGTTGAGCATAGTTTCGCTCTGCGTCGTGCAGGGTTCTGCTTATATAATGTACTAGGCACTACTTTCCCTTTTGTTCTACAAGCAATATTGCGCTCACTACTTCTTTTGATGCCGCTAGGTAAATGTATAGTGTCTCCTTTAGTACCGGTGTTATGAGGGACGATAGGTTGAGGATCATCTTCTTTAGTTCTTGGAAGGTTATTTTTGTGTCTTTATACCACTGATAATTGTCCTTGTTTTCTTTTGTGATATCCCTTAATGTCTCAAAGAAAGACATGGACTTCTCGGCTGAGCGAGAAAGGAAGCGGTTTAGCGCTGCTAACTTTCCAGATAAACTTTACATCTGACCCCATGTTTTGGGTGATTGCATTTCCGCGATGTCTTTGGTCTTGGTAGGGTTGGCTCAGATGCCTTTTGATGTGACCATGTACCCCAAAAACTTTCCTTCTTCTACTTTGAATGAGCACTTTTTCGGGTTCAGTTTCATGTTAATCCTTCAAAGGTTATCAAATGTTTCCGCCACATCTGCTATCATCTCTTCTCAATCTTGATTTTCACGACCATGTCGTCAACATAGGCCTCTAAATTTCGGCCAATCCATGATTGGAACGCTGCATCGACCAGCCTTTGATATGTTGCTTCAGCGTTCTTGAGGCCGAACGACATTTTTGTATACCAAAATGTACCTTGGTCTGTATAAAAGGCAGTCTTTTCCACATCTTCCTTCGCCATTTTCACTTGGTGGTAACCCTTGTATGCGTCTAGGAAGCACTTAAAGGGAATCCCATGATTGACTCTATTTTCAAGTTTATCTCTGGTAAGGGATAATAATCTTTAGGCAAGCGTAGTTGATATTCTTTAAATCTATGCACATCCTCCAACTTTTATCCACTTTCTTTACCAAGACATGATTAGAGATCCAAGTAGGGCACCTCACCGGTCTGACTATACCGGCTTTTAGCCATTCGACAACCTCATGTGTTACTACTTGACTTTTCTCTAGGGAGAATACCCTACGCTTCTGGCTGACCGGGGTAATTGACAAATTAGCATTAAGAGCATGTTTAATAATCCTTCTTGGCACACATGTCATGTCTGACGGTTCCCATGCAAAAATGTCTTTGTTTTTCTTGAGGAGGGCCTTGAGTTGAGCGGAGCCTTTTGGTGATAGGTTCTTACCTACCGTAACTAACTGATCTGGATAGGCTGGATTAACAAGCACTTCTTCCATTAAGCTCACCTTCTCTTGTGGCTCCATTTATTTAGGTGGCTAAACTGCTTGTTTCTTCCCCACTCTTCTATATTCGAACACTGTTGCAATTTGAGAGACCAAAATTACAATTCCCTATGGGGTTGAAAATTTCATCATTCCATGGATGGTGGACGGGATAGCTCAGAGTTGTTTTAGGCCGGGAAGATCCAGAATAATATTATAGGGTGAGGGGGCCTGGATGACAGTGAACTTTATTATTGCCCTTTGACACATGCCGTCTTCCCCAAAGCACACATCCAACTCTATTTTGCCCAAAGGCTTGACATGTTCTCCTGAAAATCCAAACACTATTGTTTGCGTCTTTGTCAGTCTTGATCTGATGAAGGGATGAATCATATTAAAACAATGCTCGTACATAATCTCAATGGATGCCCCTTCGTCCACGTGTATCCTACGGTCCAGATAACCTTCCACCTCAGCTTCAACCAGTAGAGCTTCTTCCAAAAGATCTCGTGCCAAGACAGGTGGGAAAGTTATGGGGACATTCTCTTATGCCATCCCTCATATGCCATCATGGACTTTCTCTTTTGGTCTTCTGCTTGGCATCTTAACCATGTTTATTATTTTGCCTTTTTGATGACCATTTTTTCTGTCGTCCATTTCCCCTTTGCCTTACATCTTTCACCAAGTGGTTCAGCTTGCCTGACTCTAAAGCTATTTCTAACTGTTTTTTTCAAATGAAAGCAATCATTTGTACAGTGGCCCTTCTCATTATGGTAATCATAATACTTATTCAAGTTTTCTTTGCTAGGTGTTCCGACTAATGGTGATGGTTGCGGAAAGCACAACTAATGCTATGTGGCCAAGATTTCTTTGGGGGTGTTTATCAATGAATCCAGGGTTAGCACAGCTCTATTGTCCCTGTGGTATTCTCTAGGATGACAAAAGTCCTGGTGGGGGCGGTACGGTGCTACATACGGTGCATGGTGTTCCTGTGGCCTGAAGGGAGGTCTATGATCCGGCTTGCGGCGGCCATTTTCGTACAGACCTCGCTGAGGGCGATCATTTCTTTGTCTCCACTGAACTTGTGTCTCTTTTCACTGGAACTCTCCCTTTGGTAGTTTGGTGTCACGAAAAGCTTCATTTGATCGAACATAATCGTCAACCCTTTTAAGCATCGTATCAACAGTCTTAGGTATGCTATCTGAGAAACGCTTTGACAATTCCAGACACTTGTGTGAGCTCATAAAGGATGAGATTTGCATCAACTTTGGGACATTAGGGATGGCATTGGACTCACTTACCTATCTTTCTTTGAAATTTGGGAGGCTTTCATTTGCCTTCCGGGTGATTTTCAAGATTTTCGTTGGGTCTTTGGCGTAGGCCCTGAGCATCCCAAACCTATTCAAAAAAATTTCCTACAGGTCTCCCCAATTGCCAATGCTTCCAGGAGGCAATTTGTCAACCCATGCTCTTGTTTTGCCATCTAGCATTTGTTGGAACATTCGACACCAGACCGACATAGGCCATTCCCCGTGAAGCGTCTTATATGATCCTCTGGATCACCAGATTCATCGTATATCTTGACGTTCGTTTGCATCCTGTAGCCTGGGGATGAAAACTCGATGATTCTCCTGTTAAAGGACATTTCAGCACTTTCATGAACGGTTTGCTCAAGTCTTCATCTGTCGCAATTGTCTTCCCTTTATCATTCCCTCTGTTTGCTTCGTGTTCTTCATCATCCGTATCTTGGATGTCATCACTGAAATTTAAGAGCATTGGTTTGATGAAGTCGGTTGCTTTGCTGCTTCAAGAGCTCTTTGAGGGCTGACACATGTCCCTCTATGATACTTTGAGTCGTGGGGTTTCCTTGGTTAGATGTTCCTTCCCTCCCATCATTTAGTGGTGTAATTGGTTCAGGACCCGTCATTCTATATCACTAGGCAGACTGAATTTGGGTCCCATGGATGACGTCAATTTGTTGAGGTAAAAGTCCGCTAACCAGGAGGAGAGTCTTCCTTTTGCTAGGCTTCAATCATCAGCAAGCCTAAACAAAGGGTAACACACATTAGCCTCGCCCCGAGTGTTTTCCCAAGACCAAGCTCCTGTGTGAGAGTAGGTATCAAGTATGAATAAAGTCGTTAGGCAGTGTAATAAGTATAGTAAATGTGTATGAAGATAGTTGGTTTGGATTAAATGATCTAGGGGTATTTATACTACCCCAAGTACTGTACCTGACAACCATGGGGGAGTGGGCCGCCGAGCTAGACAGCTAGGGTACTGTTCAATCCTAGGGAACAACATTCCTAAATATTCGGATCGGTGGTGCACGCCTGGGTATTGCTATAGACAGGTGGTTAATAAGAGTTTCCTGGATAATAGGGTGCACTAGTCTTTCCCAGGGTTCTGACATTGTTTATCCTTTTGGACTCTTACTTTAACACCGAGAGGCCCATGCCGCTTGGTATTAGTGTGTCCGCCAGGTTCAAGTAAATGGGTCGCACGACACATGCCTAGCGGCCATATACACAGACAAGCATGGTTTAGAGATTTATGTGAGTACTAAGTAGCTAAAGACCCAAGACTTAGCATTCAACACAATGCATGCCACGGTTTGTAGAATTCAAGTTATGATTTTAGGTTATAAGTCAAGTTTTATTTAAATTAAATTTGTGCGTATATTTCTTGAAATCCCTCTCAAGAGAAAAAAAATCGTCCACTCAAATCATATACGGAGTATGTGGAAAAAAAGATGTTGGCTTTGCTTCTCAAAGAGCAAAGAGGGCTAAGAATGATCGCATGAGGTTTCATTACAAGAATTTTAACTTTTAAATACGACAGAAATCGTAGGCTCGTTGCTAAAATTTTAGCGACGATTTGTCGTGACCAAGGAGTCAACGCTTAGTTTCGTCGTGAATAGTTTTGCCGACGAAAAGTCAACGCTTTTAGCTACAACAATAAGGCCCACTAATATTCAACTTAAAACGCTTGAGCGAGCTTGGGCCCACACACTATTAGCTATCATATATGTCGTAGCTAAACACATTTGCAAAAAATAAAATAAAAGACAATAATTTATATTTTTATTTAATTATATAAATATATAAAAATAAATCATTAAAATATTAACTATTTGGCTGGACCACATATTTTTTTTTAAATATTTAGATTACAATTAACTAATGAGTACTACTTTTTTTAACGACTCAATTGAATTAAGCTAGGTCAACCTAGCAAAAGAAAAACAAACATAATTACATATGCGGGTTTTATATCCATGCGTTCCAATTGATTTTTCCCTTATGATTCCTATTACATAACCAATTAAAAGAAAAAAGAACTATAAAATCAAAAAGTTGATGCTTTTTAAGTCTTGAGTCATCAAACACCACTGAGTTCCGATACAACCAAAGGATCCATATAAGAGTAACACAAGTTGTGTTTAAGATCCTCCGTTGTTTAGAACCTCCATCGTGCCCATCGATCCATTGAAACATGGCGGCCAAATTAACGAACTCCGAAATATGAAGATCCAACCACAATGCGATTCTGTTCCATAACTCCAAAGCAACATTACAAGAGAAAAACACGTGATACTATCTTCCACATTACTGTTACAACACGGACATAGAAGCGAATCAATATCAATCCCTCGACTATCTAAACTTGTACGAGTAGGAAGCCGATTTAGCATAGCTCTCCATGCAAACACATTAACCTTGATCGGAATATTTTTTCACCAACGAGTCACCATACTAGCAAACGAAAGACGAGTTACGTCTAAACTGTTTCTTACAGTCCTCACCGTGAAGGATTCTTCATCATCAAACTTCCATTGACATACGTCTTGGTCCAAGTTGATACAAATTACCTGAATACAACTCATTAATTGAGAATGATGAGATAGCTCGACCCCTCCGCGAATCTCTCGCCTCCAGATAATATTCTACCCCTGCGGGGACCAATACTTATTAACAGAAGCATTCCTATCAGAAGCTAAAGTAGCCATCCTAGGAAATCTATCTTCTATCGTTCGTTTACCACACCACACATCCTTCCAAAATCTAGTATTCATACAATTTTCTACCTTTTTCTCATAATGGCCGAATAGGGAATAAAATCATGCTTATGAAGCTCCATCAACGCCTTTACAATACCAGCCCACACTCCACTTTTTGAAGTTGTCGTTCCTTCATTAGAAAAAACCCTCTCTGCCATGGCAACTTTTCGTAAGATTCACCCATAGTAAACTATTCTCGTTTAAAAATCTCCATCGCCATTTAAAAATTAAAACTTGATTAAATGCCCAAAGACTACCAACATCAAGCCTTCATTTCTCTTTGGAATTTAAAATTGCATCCCTCCTAAGCCACTCGATTTTCTTCTCGTTGTCATCAATGCCCCTAGCTCTAATCGATTTAAGTTGTTTATTGACGTGAGCCGGAAGAGGAAACAATGAAAGATAATATACTCCAAGACTTCATAGAACGGACTTAGCAAGAGTAAGTCTTTCACCAATCGACATCAATTTAGATTTACAATTCGCCAGACGTTTTAGAAATTTAATCATCAAAGGCCTCCAAGAAATGATCAGATACATTCTTTCTCCAACGGGAAGGCCAACCGCCAAAGTATACAAATAGAAGTTAATCAGCCCCACAACCTGTACACCTAGCTAATTCTTGAACATTTACGTCTACAACTCCAATCCCATATAAGTAAAGAGTAGTACTCCTTCTGCATCATCAAAACATCATTTTTTTTATTATTATGTTTTTTTACTTGTCTGTTAACAGTATGACACGGTTTTATCATTTTTCTATTCCGTATTTTTTGCAGCTTAATACTTTTGACTTGTCAAACTTTATATTTTTTGTTTCGCACTTTTCGTTTCATAGTTTTATACTAACAACAAAATAAAAAAAATGAAAAAAAATACAAATATTATTTTAAAGAGATCTCAATAACTTATCGTTACAATTATATTCGATGGCAAAGTGATTATAACCGGCACTTTATTAGTAAAAAATAAGTTAATTAATAATTTTTCTGAGAATTAACATGTGAGTATGTGACACATGTCACGTCAACGTCTTAGGTACGTAAGCACTAAATTGTTTTGTCACGCCAACTCGTAACTCTTGACTCGACACTTCTTTGCTGCTTTCCGATAATCTCTTTCACCCTTTTAGTCATTTTAGAAATATAAAAGTAATTTAATTGTACCAGGGTAATGTATTTTTAAGTAACAACATTTGTCGTTTTGTGAAATGTAACAATTAAAAAGTATATATTTAAATGGATTTTTCTAACATGTGCCCCAGGGGCACATGTTAAGGTGGGGACACAGGCTGTGTGTCACAGCCTGATTGGCCAGCAATTATTGTTATTAATCATTATCAGGCCCCACAAATAACTGCTGGCCAATCAGGCTGTGACACACAACTATGTGCCCCTGGGCACATGTTAGAAAAACCCTATTTAAATTTGTTATTGACGTAATATTCAACAAAAAGACAATAAATTCGTTGGAAATAAGAGCATCAATTCAGTAAACACAGAAAAAAAGCTCACAAAATATTTCATTGCAAGAATAGAGAGAGGAAAAGAAGCTATACCCATTTGACTCAAATTTTCCAAATGTGGTATTAACTATGACCAATGTGAACAGATAAAATGTGAAAATGTATGATATTAATAATTAGTAATATAAATCTGATACTTAAACATTTCATTAATTGTACGTAATATCTTGTAGATCAAATATGATAAGGCATTAAATTAAAACTGTAGTGCAAAATAAGTACAATCTAAATATGAAAGAATTTTATTCTCATTTGCAATGTAGCAGTTACAAATTCCCACAATCCTTCTTTTAGCGCTTGTTATTCTTCAAATTTCCTTTTGATGAATGTGTCCAATAACATATTGTTAAGACATAGTAGGAAACTATGACCCCTTACACTTTTGGTACTTGAGTCCGCAAAGAAGTTCAATGAGTGAAAGTAAAACACAGAAAAATAATCTCTCTGTTTACCCAAAATTTCGATTAAAAAAAAAAAACAAAAAACTAACAAAAATTTTTACATGCAAAAATTAACGGTTCACTACAAAAACTTATACATGCAAAAATTACGGCGTAAATAAAGCATTTACATCGTAAGATGAGTAAAAAAATTACTAAGCAACAAAACGTAAGGATCAGTTCAAAACAAAAGACCAAGAACATCATAAGGCTAGAGTTAAATACAATTAGATCCGATATCTTATTGATATAGACTATGTTACAACCATAAAAAAAAGCTTCTAATAAGCATAACTAACAATCTTGAAAAATAACTCAAATAAAACAAAAGACATATATCAAGGCTCCTCGGTGCTTGCAATGCCTTCACCATTAGACCTTGAGACGATGTGTGTTGCCTCACATTTTGTTCAGCCCCAGACATTCGTCCGTGATATAGTATTTCGATTTTCCAACGCCACCATCTCTATCAACAACCGCTCTTACCATACACGGACTTTTAGCCACAATTCGGGCAAAGAGCGGTTGATTGTCCCCTTCAACTGGTTGCATATAAATGGACTCGATGAAATCGCCAAACATTCTGTTGTTCATAACAAGATAAAGAGAGTTACAAAAGCATACAACATTAGCATTATTCATGACTCATAATTATGGACTATTGCAAAAATAGTAACACGAAAAACCAAAAAAATAATAAATGCGGATCAATCATTAGTATTACACAACAAAAAGTACATAAATATGAGGCGAGTTTGGTCCAAAAATATGATGAGTAAAATGATGAAAAAGATATACTAGTGAAGTATCTCTACCTCAAATTCAGTAATCGGGTACCTTTCGAAAAGGTTAGGAAAGTGGGTTCGATTTCTGGTGTGAACCTCCGCTTGATGATCTCCAACAAGAGATGAAACATGACCCTTTGCGTTCAATTCGACTCAGAACCGAATTTCCCGTTGTGTGTTGATAGAAAATTTTCCAAATATTGTGGCCATATGGCAGCTTCATGGTTCACATCTTTTCCAAGAGGAGATACCCTTTGTTGATTTAATCCTACATAATTTCCAACATTTTCATATGAAGGAAAAGGAACAACAGGAGCCATGTAACGAAAAGCTCCAGCTCCAGCTCCAGCTCCAACAGGAGAATGCATCACTAAATTAGGCTCACCACGCGCGATAAATTGAGCCTTGATGTCCTCAAAAGCCCTCCCAGACACCTCTTTGGCCATGCAACTCACTTCTTCAAAGATAGAATCGCCCTCCTTATGAAACTTGTCTAGTTTAATTTTCTTTTTATCAAGAAGCAACTGAAGCAATGTTATGTCATAGCTTCCGTTGCTTCCATCAAAAAGAAAGTTGTTTGGTTTTCTTTCCAACAACTTTAGACATATTACTGCTTCATTAGCAACTCGATCAATCACATCTGGAGGCAAAGATGTGACGATTGTTTCCACCAAATTCTTAGAGCTATACCCTTCTCTTTCTAGCCATAAAAGAAATCCCATGACTAGAGTCGATTGGACTACTTCTCTATGGAGAACTGCAAGCAGGAGCGTGAATAAAGAACGCTCGTGCTTGTAAAATAGGACATAATCTTCATTAGAAATCGTCGGGACCGAAACCGACATAGGAAATAGAGAAGGTTGATTCTTAGAACCAAAGATATCAGCCATTGGAAAATTGTTTCTTGGAAATTTTAAGGTGGAATGTTTGTTTTTTGTGAATAGTGTGAGATGTTTTAAGGAATAGCTTTGGTATTGGTATATATATATATATATGGGAGTTTGAGTGTGTAAGGTGATTGTTGTAAAATACGAAAATAGCCTTGTAAAGGCGCAAATTTTCGAAAATTTTGAAATTCAGGCAAATGGATTTATGAAAACATTGTTGATCTGAAATGGTGGATTTTCATAATAGTAGTAATGTTATATCTTTTTTTGGATTTTACTATAATATTGTTGTAAAGATATTTAGTGAAGATGTGAACATAGTAAATGACTTAACTAATTGTACATTCCTTGTTTGGGATATTTGCCTATTTGGTAATCAACAAACCGGTACGAAACATTGACATTTTCTTGTAAAACATTTGAATTAATATATAAAAATGTGACTTATCTATAACCTTACCTTTTATGTAAGGCCAAAGGTAGTAGGATGACCTCTCACTCGTTAGAGTTTGTAGAAATCAATGAGGGTGTTGACGTATAGTCTGAAATGGGCCGGACCTAATGGGCTGAACCTGATAAAAGGGTGGTCCACATCCTACGTAACATTAATCCATACACTATATATACAAGGGTAGGATCATCCTACCTACAGATACATACACATGTTATTCTCTACCACCTCTTTACTATATGCTTATATTATTCTGACTTGATCGTCGGAGGGTGGATCCCGGGGCTCCGGCCTCGGGTCCCCATCTAACCGGTTCTTCTTTGTTGGCAGCACTATTCAAGGCCCGGGAAGACGACGAACGGCACCAGGAGAGTCGTCAGGACCGGCCCGACCAAATTGCATCTCAAGTTGCGTCATCCGGTGGGACCCGAATAACATGTTTCGTGTTCTCATGAAAAGCAAAAATCAGTTTCGAAAGTCGGTAACTTTTAAACCTTCGTATTTTTGTTTTTCACTCCCGCTATTATGCATTCTGTCATATGTAAAAACTTGATTTGATAAGATATTTTACATATCTTTTTAAATTGGTAACAAGATATTACCAATATTTTTTAATTTGATAAAAATATTTTATCCATATCTTTTTAAATTGTAACAAGATATTACCAATATATTTTTTAATTTGGATAAAAAGATATATCCCATATCTTTTAAATTGGTAACAAGAAATTACCAATAATTTTTAATTTGATAAAAAGATTTTATCTATATCTTTTTAATTGGTAACAAGATATTACCGATATTTTTTAATTTGATAAAAAATTTTTATCAATAACTTTTTCCTTATTTTCATTACCCGGCCACGGAAGTACGTCTTCCGTCGGCCGTAAGTCAAATGTCATATTCGCATTACCCGGCCACAAAAGTACGTCTTTCGTCGGTCGTAAGTCGAATGCCATATTCGGCCGTAAGTTAAAGATAGATATGGCGGCGTATGGTTGGAAAATGCGAACATCTCCGCGACGGTAAGTGTAGTCCTTTTAGTCAAGTAACCGCGGCTACGGCCACGCTTACTAGACTGGGGGACATGTTGGCGTATAGTCTGGAATGGGCCAGACCCAATGGGCCGAACCCGATAAAAGGGTGGCCCACATCCTACGTAACCCTAATCCATACACTATATATACAAGGGTAGGATCATCCTACCTACAGATACCTACACAGGTTATTCTCTACCACCTCTTTACTATATGCTTATACTATTCTGACTTGACCGTCGGAGGGTGGATCCCGGGGCTCCGGCCTCGGGTCCCCTTCTAACCGGTTCTTCTTTGTTGGCAGCACTATTCAAGGCCCGAGAAGACGACGAACGACACCAGGAGAGTCGTCAGGACCGGCCCGACCAAATTATGCATCAACAGAGGGAAAATGAATAATATATTGATCAAATTCAACTAAACAAAGTAATATTACAATATATTAAATAGTCAAACACGAACCTAACCATAACTAGTAAAAAGGCCTAAACAAATGGGTCAGGCCTATATGTTTTATTAACTAACATCCTCTCTCAAACTTTTAAAGATTGTCAAACAAAAAATAAACTAAAACTGAAAAAGAAACACGCAGCTTTATAGCGTCCCATAGTGCAGACTCAGTGCTAGACGGAGTCTTATTCCGATGCAATCCAAACAGGTCCATATTCAAACAGATGCAGACAGGTGCAGAGCACAGAATTACACAAATACGGAGATGAACGAGAACAGATCAGGCAAACAGCAGAGAGATCCGAACAGAGGTAGACGAAGAGCAGATTCAGGCAGACAACAGCAGCAGACAGACATATGCAGACAAACAGATGTAGATTCAGCAGAGAGGTCCGAAGGGAGGTAGACGAAGAATAGATTCAGAGAAACAATAAAGAGATGCAAATTCAACAGAGGTGAAAGGTGATGGAGGGTGACCACTACTTCCGATCTAAGGGTCAACAATGTCAATATTACCGGTACAAGTAGGGGTCAAATGGGTCTACCCGACATGACCCGAACCCAACCCAAACCTGATAAGGCTTTATAGGGTCGGGTTGATTCGGGTCCAACTTAGCTTATCGGCTCAACCCGATAGCCTAATATGATCGGGTTAAAGTCTTAATTAGTTCGTTATTAGGCTATCGAGTTGACCAGTTAAACTCGAAAAGCTATAGTGACCTAAAAAAATTATTTTATTTTTTAACTAAATCTCTTTTGTCTTGTATATTACTAGTAATCACAGTTTTTGATTACTAAGCTTTCTACACAAAATATGATAAACCACATCTTCGAATTTGTTATGATGCTTAGCATGTTTCCATCAGTAAGTCACTCTTCTCGTTTTTTTTTCCTCTTTTTTTTTTCAATGTCAATTTATATTAATACATGCCTACGCCTATTTATATATTAATGCACTCGCTTTCTTTCATTATATTATGACAAACAAAATACTAGTGTTATATTGGTTCACTATTTAAGTTAGTTTAATTCTAAGTGTTATTTTATTATATGAAGCAAATTGTGGATAATAGCATGTAACTCGATAACTCGAAATCTCAACTTCACAACCCACAACTCAATAACCCTGCAACCCGATACCTTATTGGGTCAGGTTATGGGTTAATTTTTATTTTTCAAAAGCTGATCTGACTCGATAAGCTTTTAACCTGACCTGATAACTCACACCCTTAGCCACAAGTAGGCTAAAATAGGATACGAAGTCTATTTTTCAATAGCCAGCTAAGATGAAAAAGGTTAAAGTTACTGAAATGAGACAAATAAAATATAAGTTACATACGGAATATAAGTACTTTTGTTATAAAAAGTGATACTCCTTTGGCAAAAAGCATTTTGCAGTTTTGTGAAATGAAACCTAATAAGTGAAGAATGTGAATATGCTCACATTTTTTGTGTTTACACAGCTCGGAAAGTGACAAATAAGTTTGTTGGATTAATAATAGTAATAATATTTTGTAGAGTAGGGATCCGGTGAGAAGAAAATAAAAATGAAAAGAATAAGAAGGAATTCTAGCCACACATTTTAAATAGAAGAGAGAAAATCAAAGGGAGATGCATGAGTTTTTGTAGGTGCATCTTAAATGTGTGGTTGTGGTTTCTTCTTATCATTCTTATTTTAATTTATCTTCTCATTTGATTCTAACTCATATTTTGTACCCTTGTAAAATGTAATAGAAAAGTTAAATGTGAATACATCACATTTGTTGTTCTATACGTATTTCACATAAATACAAAAAAAAAAGTTTGTAACATTACTACTCTTTCAACATCACCGATTAGCACAGCCAATTTATACACAGTTGGTCATAATTAATGGTCCATTGGTCGGTGCCACCATTTTTAGCTATTTCTATTTTATACTTATGTAGTTATATATATCTTAACACACCCACACAAACAAACAATGTACTCGATTTGTGCAGCAATTAATGCATATATTGGGCACATATTGAATATTGTAACTAGTTGATTTTAGAAGGTTTCTAAATACTAGTGTAAGAAATGAGTCACTTTTCTCAACATATGAGTCGCATGTAGCGTTACGAAAATTAGTAACATTTATTTTGTAATTAAGACATTTGGGTGATGCGGTGACAGGTACCATGTAATTAAATTTTTTTACAAGCGATATTTTTTGATTGCATATTTTTTGTAATAACGACTTTACGCATGATGAAAATTTTAAGGAATGACTTTATCCCACAACTTTCATATAAAAATGTCAAGTACATGTGCATCACGATGCAATAAATATACGAAAACGGTAGTCAGTATATTACGAGGTTGATTTGTGGTGAAGGTACTTGTAATGAAAACGGTAGTGAGCAATGAAGTTGATCAAATTCTCAACTCATATTTTATTTGTAGGTAAAAGAAATCATAATGAGGACATTATATTTTATGTTATGTGTTGAGGTTTATCGGTTCGTAATTATGTGCAAAAGATTATAAGAATGTATTGTTTCTTGTTTGTGTGGTACTTAGTGCCTATCTTGAATCTTAATTTATGTAATAACTTGCAAAAACTTGAATGAAGTAGTAGTTTGTGAATTGTATCTTTCAAAAAAATTACATAAATGAAAATTTTGGTGAATAATATCTTTGAAAAAGAACAAAAAAAATCATTTTCTTTCTTTAATTTCGATAATGATATCAATATTTTGCCGAAACGCCGAATTAAAAAATTCACTCGTGCAACCAACATTTTAATATTAATTTTTGTACTTCAACAGTATAAAGTTTAATTATTCTTGAACATGTTTTGATAAAATTAGTAGTGAGGATGATCATAATGATAAAATTTAATTCATGTTTTATAATCGACGTATTATATTAGCTCGTACAATATGCATATATGTATTATTTTAATTTAATAAATTTTTATTAATTAATAAGAGAAAGAGGTCTTTCAATATTATATGTAGTATAGACGAACTCACATGTGCTGGTCTGTTAATTTACCACTCGTAGACACATTTATTCAGGATATGTAGTGTTAAATTTAGTGTAACTTTCTATCGACACTCAAATATAAACCTACTAAATTTTATAATTTATAAAACACTCACTCATATACAAAAACAACTTAATTAACTTTTTTTATGTAAAGTCCAACATAAATTTAAATGTATAGATTGTAGTTATTGCAACAAAGTCAGGATGGCCGAGTGGTCTAAGGCGCCAGACTCAAGTTCTGGTCTTCGAAAGAGGGCGTGGGTTCAAATCCCACTTCTGACATTTTATTTTTTGGCAATAAGAATAATAAAACAACTGCTTTTAACCTAAAACAAACACCGGAAGCAACTGAACCGGTATAAACTATTCCGTACAAGCATGAACATCGGCGGTTTGGTCTCTCCCCATACCAATCTTTTGTTTTTGTTTCACGTGCAAAGATTAGATATTCTGTATCGTATGAAAACCAGTCCAACATCACTCGGCTGGTCTTCAATAGTCATATTTTCGAAAGCTAGACAGCAGTTTGTAATGGTATAGTTTCATTTCATACTGTTGTTACACCACTGTTTGGTAAAATGCTTTTGCCTCGGTTAACATTTGTTATGGTTTAAATAAACAGAACAGAAAATAGTTTTTTTCGCTAGGTTTACGTTTTTTTTAAGTCAGACACCTGCATATTTATAAACATGGTTTTTTATGGTTAATAAAACTTGTTGATCAAATACGTTTCCTGGTATATCAACACAAGAGGACTACTAATCTACAAGGTCTGTCAAAGCGTCTCTCCCTCGTAATCATGGCAAGTTTCATTCACTCGAAATGTGTATGTTCCCAAGCATAGATCAGAGTTAGGATTTCAAACTTGAGGAGTTCGCACTTTAGCAAAGCAGTCTTCGAAAAGAGTTGCGACGACTATTTAGTTTCGAAATATGTGAGTTTTATGCAACGACTTCTATGTAACGGACTTTTTAGTTTCCAAATAAAGTTCACAGGAAAAGAAATGTTTACTTGATGACATCACTTACCATTGATCAACTCAGTCGTTGTATAAACGACATCTTCGCTAATTAAAGGGCAAACTGTTTCCTTACTTTCCTCAAGTGTGAAGTCGTAACTCTGATCCATGCTTGGAAACGTAAGCATCTCAAGTGAATGAAACTTGCTATGATTACGAGGGAGATACTTTAAGACCTTGTAGTCTTAGAAGTCCTTGTATCAATACCAGCTGTTTGTTGCATCAGCTAAATTTTTATTAACCGATGACATCTCTTTCAAGGTCATTTCAGGACCGAAAACTTAAAAACTAATGACAATCAATTATAAAGCTCTGAAACCTAATTCATACATGCAATGCTGTAGGCAAATGAAAATAAAAAAATGTTTACGTCTTGACAAGTGAAAATATTAAAGACGCTTCGCCCTTCTGTTCAACATGTGAAATACAAAAATGCTGGGAATCTAACTGATGTATCTATGCATGATGACGGTAACATACAACATTGATTACTTTACATGTAAACTTTATCAAATGTTACCGGAATTGCAACATGTAAAGAAAGACAGATATTCGATTCTAATCATGTAATGTACAATGTCTTTTAATGCATAATTTAAATGATTGTTACTCCCCCAAATGATAAAATAAAATGATGATACCAAAAAGGGAATAGAATCTGGTTGCCAGGCCATGCGTCTCAGCGTAATTCACATGGATGATGATACAGCTTGTTTCCAGAACTCAATGGGCTTTCGGTGCTGAAACAGAAAACGAACCAAACATTAATGAAACTTGAGATAATGCATTTCAAAAATAAAACTAAAAGTTAGAGTATCATGATGGTAAAACGGGGTCATTATTTTACCTGGGAAATTGGCATCTTCTTTCTCACTGATTCAATTAATGAGAAGTCTATATCTGCAACAACAATTCCCGTTGACGCTCTATCTGGAACAAAAACATACTTTAAATATGTGAGTTGCTGTTTCATAAAGTTGCATCAAATACCAATGGCCATATACATAACCAAAGCCATTCTATGTGTAGACAATATTTTTTACCTGGTAGGCGACCAATTACCGTCCCCCATGGGTCGATTATCAATGTCTCGCCAAAGCTTTCTCTTCTCTCGCTATGTTTCCCACCTTGTGCAGCAGCTATAACCTGATCCCACGTCATAGAATTTGTTACTTTTCACACTAGCAAAAAGAAGATTTAGACACCTAAATACTGCAAAATAAAATGATAAAGTATGCAATTGTAAGGCCTCATACATAACATTGTGTCTCTATGGCACGTGCACGAAGAAGAACCTCCCAGTGTGCCTCGCCGGTTACTTTTGTAAATGCAGCTGGAACTAACAAAACCTGCATACCAGATAGGAGGCATTTATACAAGTACGCCAAAACTTTAAGATTACTATACGATCTTTAAGATTACTAACAAAACCTGCAAACCAGACAAGAGGCATTGATACAATTACTGTTCCAAATTTATTGGCTAAAAGCTAAAAGTAGCAAAAGAGGGGTCAAGACGGTCGGGTTGCGTTGACCTGAAACAAATGTGTCTAAATTGTTTCTATCGATAATCAATGCATTCATATAATTGCCAAAACTTTAAGATTACTATACGCTCTTTAAGATTACTAACAAAACCTGCATACCAGACAAGAGGCATTGATACAATTACTGTTCCAAATTTATTGGCTAAAAGCTAAAAGTAGCAAAAGGGGGGTCAAGACGGTCGGGTCGCGTTGACCTGAAACAAATGTGTCTAAATTGTTTCTATCGATACTCAATGCATTAATATAATTGCCAAAACTTTTAAGATTACTATACGCTCTTTAAGATTACTAACAAAACCTGCATACCAGACAAGAGGCATTGATACAATTACTGTTCCAAATTTATTGGCTAAAAGCTCAAAGTAGCAAAAGGGGGGTCAAGACGGTCAGGTTGCGTTGACCTGAAACAAATGTGTCTAAATTGTTTCTATCGATACTCATTGCATTAATATAATTGCCAAAACTTTAAGATTACTATACGCTCTTTAAGATTACTAACAAAACCTGCATACCAGACAAGAGGCATTGATACAATTACTGTTCCAAATTTATTGGCTAAAAGCTAAAAGTAGCAAAAGGGGGGTCAAGACGGTCGGGTCGCGTTGACCTGAAACAAATGTGTCTAAATTGTTTCTATCGATACTCAATGCATTAATATAATTGCCAAAACTTTAAGATTACTATACGCTCTTTAAGATTACTAACAAAACCTGCATACCAGACAAGAGGCATTGATACAATTACTGTTCCAAATTTATTGGCTAAAAGCTAAAAGTAGCAAAAGGGGGGTCAAGACGGTCGGGTTGCGTTGACTTGAAACAAATGTGTCTAAATTGTTTCTATTGATAATCAATGCATTAATATGATTGACAAAACTTTAAGATTACTATACGATCTTTTTTTATTAAATAAAACAATTTATGATGTATGCATTAAAATTTATACTTTGGACAACTTTCAACCCCTTTGACCCGATTAGACCCATTTCTTTTTTATCTAACTTCTTTGATTTTACCAATTTGATAAGTAAAGAATAAAACACAACCCAAATCAACCATTTTACATGTAAACGAACTGAAGTTGCCACCTCAATTAAAAGCTAAACAGATTGAGAAATTGCTTGAACCTCTGCTCCATGGTGGAAACGTAGCTGTTGATAAACCTCGGGAAACCTCAAATCATAGCATACGGTCAGACCCAAACGCCCAAAGGGGCTGTCGACGGAAACTATCTCCTTTCCTACAAAACTTAGTAATTTAGCTTATAAACATGACTGGCAGATTTATAAATCTATAAGGCCTGGAAAATATCAACAGCCTTTTAATACCATAAAAACTAGAACTCTATCCAAAAAATGGCGTGATGTTAAAGTATACCCAATACCTCCTCTATACCAAAGTGAATGCTAGATATTTTCATTATGGAAATTCATAAGATGAACAGGTGGTGCTCTGGGCCAGGAGAGTTGCCGGAGCTATTCCTTGTGGGGTGGACAATGGCTGGTGCCAAAAGGCACCCGGGATCAGGGTGTTCCCGCCAATCTACACCTTTTGTGGAATAGGCAACCACTAATTTTTAGTGACAGTTCAAAACTATTACAGTACCGCATAAAAATGGAACATTTCTGTTTTTGGAATGTTTTGAACTTGCAGTAATGCATCTGGTATAGACTTGTGACTATAAAGTTGTTTCATTTGTCATTATTTTAAGACAATCTAGACATTTGACAATCAGTCAAATACATCCCTATAAGTCAACTATATGTTCATAAGCATTGCAAATATCAGGGGATGGAAATAGTATACAGTATGGAGTCTACCACATGTAAAAGATATCTATGGAACCGAGTTATTCATCATGTACACAACATCCAAGTGAAAGTAGCGACTCACGTACCTGCTTCCGTAAAGCTACTCTCCTTATAGACTGCACCTCCAGGAACATCCACATCAAACCTTCAATTATATTACGGAAAATCAGCCAAAATTCAACTAATTTATTTGGGATTTATTCAACTACTATTAAAAAATTGTGCAGTAAATGCTAATGAGTTAACGAAAGATCTAGATTGCAAATTTTAAACATCTTACTCACAAGTGCATCTTCTTGTAGGTACTTCTAATATTTCCGGCATCATCAATCAAAACATGAGAATTACATAAGTGAGCGTCATCAGACCCTCGTTCTTGGAACCCTCCAAGAGATAGCCACATGTTCGACTCCCTGTATTTCGTCACGGTGAAAACATAATCTTCTAATTCCTAAACATTTGTATGGACGAATCTTAAACATGGAAAACAGAGTTGGCAGGACGGGCGGGTTGAGTGACGGGTCAAATGATGGTTTCAGTTAAAACTGGTTTTCTTAGTACGCATCAAGACAGTTGGGTTCGTTTGTTGACTAGCAGACACCTTTTTATCCATGTTTTAATTTATAAGAACGGTAAACTTTGTTAATTATAATTACAAGAACAATACTGTTACAATGATTATCTTAATGTTTGAATTAATACGCTTTAGGAGGTTGTACGCATAACACATATTTAGTTGGGTCGAAATCGCCAATCTTGTATAGGCTTACCTTGCAAGAGCACAATACCCTTTCATGATCGGTCCATCTAAAGGTTCAGCAATTTTGAGGCTTTCCCCGTCCTTTGCACCAACAAATGAGAAATTTTCAGGGAAGCAAAGAAGTTTTGCTCCAGCTGAGGCTGCTTCCTACAAACCATACTTTATAATCAAAAAACTAAAAACTGATAATGATCCCAGCTAATTATAACCACACATTTGAGATGCAACGACTAGATTTAGATGCATCTCTATTCATTTAGATGCATCCTAATGTATTTTCTAGCTCAAAATTAAATGCATATACATACATTAGACGCATTTCATCAAATTAAATGAACCATGTGCAATTTTCGTCCTCTACATGCCAAATGTGGTTCTAGTGCTTCTTTGCATCTATTTCAATTAAAAATCACTTTCGAAACGATAGACAATGCATCTATAAGAAGAAGATGCATCTAATTCAAGTCAACGCATCTCAAATGTGTGGTTATAATTACTTCTCATCCTTATCATTTTAAGTTCTCTTCTCACTAGATCCGTATTATACTTTAAGGATTGAGTTTCATACACATGAATATAATCACGGAGAACACTAAAAGTGAAGACACATACTGATGTTCCACAATTGCACAGTCCTCCCATACGCATGTTGGTACTACCAATTCTTCACGAGCAGTTATGTTTAATACCAGCCCACTCCAACAATATGGTTCAGTTGATTCATTTGGTAATGTCCCTTTTCCACATGCCCAACAGAAATCTGTTATGGGCCAGGCCCCGGTCCTAGTAAAAGCTAATATTGGACAGTCGGGGTCGAATGTTGTCCCGGGCCATGAGACGATATTACCGCATGTTTTTAGTGCCACGACTCCACAGGATCCTACTAATGTGCTTGGAATATGGATACAGGTGCGAGTTATCACCTTAATGATACGGTTACTAGTCTTAGTGAAGTTTTAAATATGTGCATATATCCATCTGTCTCGGTTGGTGACGGTTATACTAAAGCCGTCACCAATTCTGGACGTAGTATTTTGCCAAACACCTCATAGACCCCTTCACCTTAATAATGTTCTTATCACCCATAACATTGTCAAAAATTCAATTTTGTCCGTCAGTTTGTTCGTGATAATAATTGTACCTTTCTTACCAGTCAGCGTGGCACCAGCGACTTGGACATCCAGGAAGTAAAGTGTTACGTCGTCTTATTTCTCGTAATTTCATTTCATGTAATAAAGAGAAACCTCGTGTTCTTTGTCATGCCATCTTGGCAAGCACGTGAGGCTTCTATTTGTCAGTTCTAATACTTTGGTTAAATCTTGTTTTGACATTTGTTCACTCATATGTGTCAACTTCCCCCATTCTGAGTCTTTCGGGTTTTAAATACTATGTTTTATTCCTGGATCATTATTCGCAATTTGTTTAGGCTTATCATTGATTAATAAATCGGATGTCTTGTCTAAATTTGTGTTGTTCGTAAATTTGTTCATACTCAATTTAAGTGTGAAATCAAGTCGTTTCAGTGTGACGCCCTACATAAATTGTAAGTTCGAACGAATGATACGCACTATCAACAATCTCATTCGGACCTTACTTTTTCAGGCTCACCTTCCCCCTACTTTTTGGGTCGTAACGTATTAGGCTGTAGTTGTGGATTAGGCAAACAATTTATGTAAGGCGTTATATTGAGTATGAACAAATTTACGAAACAATACAAATTTAGACAAAACATCCGATTTATTAATCAACGGATAAGCCAAAACAAATTGCGAATAATGATCCAGGAATTAAACATGGTATTTAAAACCCGAACGACTCGGAATGGGGAAGTACACACATCCGAGTGAATAATGTCAAAACAAGATTTAACCAAAGTATTAAAACTGACAAATGAAAGCCTCACGTGCTTGCGAAGCTAGCAAGCATGACAAAAACAGGAGGTTTCTCTTTATTACACGAAATGAAATTACGAGAAATAAGACGACGTGACACTTCACTTCCTAGATGTCCAAGTCGCTAGTGCCACATATGCTGAGTGATAAGAAAGGCATGAGGAAGGGGAGAGGGCTTCGTGACAGGGTAAAGATCCCTTGTGCTATCACATCGAAGAAGCACCCAACGGGTGAAGAAATCTTTAATAGAAAAACCAAAAGCGTCAAATTCAAGAGTACAATTATTATCACGAACAAACTAAATGATAGAAATTAAATTTTTGACAATGTTAGGGGTAATAACAACATTATTAAGGTGAAGGGGTCTATGAGGCGTTGGCAAAATACTATGTCCAGAATTGGTGATGGGGACAGTATAACCGTCACCAACCGAGAGACAGATGGATATATGCACATATTTAAACATCACTAAGGCTAGTAACCGAATCATTAACGTGAGAACTCACACCTTTATCCATATTCCAAGCACCAGTAGTAGGATCATGTGGAGTCGTGGCACTAAAAACATGCGGTAATATCCTCTCATGGCCCGGGACAACATTCGACCCCGACTGTCCAATTAGCATTTATTGCTGTGACCGGGGAAGTCTGTTTGGCCTGTGGAAAAGGGACATCACCAAATGAGCTCATGAATTGGCGGTATTGGGTTGCTGGCTTGGAAAACCCGGTGGACCAGAAATATTAGCAATGGGCTGGACCGAACCATGGTGTTGGAGTGGGCTGGTATTAAACATAATTGGTTGTGAAGAATTGGTAGTATTACCAGCATGCGTATATGGGAGGACTGTGCAATGTTTCTACTGCTAATAAACCCCTAGCTAAGCCAAAAGTTCTTGTTGGGATTGAATTAACGCCAACATTTGAGTCAGTGTGAGGTTATGCGGGTTTTGAGAACCATGAGAAACGCTATGCATTGTTTCGGATCCGGTCATGATGATTAAGTTGGGATTGGTTGTAAAGGGTTTAAGCTTATTAAAGATAGCTAGAAAAACAAAGACACACAATTGTCGATAGAACCTGTGTCAACTAATAACAATCAACCAACAATCTACTAAACCTTTGTCGACCGGTAAAAAGCAAAACCAATGACGACAAAACCTTTGTCGACGGGTAACACAACAAAACCAACAATCGACTAACTTTTAAAATAGATAATCTCGATGATAACAGTACTTGTGTCAACTGGTAAGAAGAACAACCAACGATCGACACAAACCACAAAACAGTTAGGGTTTAAGGATTGAAAATTTGGTACGGTAGGAAAAAAATTAGGAATTTTTACCATGTAAGATGTGAATGGTAACATAAGACCGGTTCATAATATACAAGTAGATGGAATAATGCTTGAGCCCAAAGAATATCTAGGACTAATCTATAATTAATATAACGATACTAACAGTCATTACCATTTTCTTACATAGTTATGACATATGATCCAGGGGTGGACCAAAGGGGATTCAACTAACGTTTTTGTGTGTGAGTATTAGGTATCCAAAGGTTTCGGATGATTTCTTATTTCATTGATTTAAAGCAATTCCAAACAGCCCCCAATGACAACTATACATGTATTAAAAACAAAAACTAAACAGACCCTAAAAATAATAATTGGAGGAGTATTATTATTGATGTTGAATTACGTACTTTGACAAGGCGAGAGCAAGTGACATAATTAGCGGCAAGATCGTTTATTGATGTCATCTGAGCTGCTGCCACTCGAACCGCCATCTTTAATTCTCTCCTCTTTTTGTTTTTTCTTTTATCAAATCTACTACTTGTGTCGTTGTCAGGGGTTGTCCTGGTAATCGTTGATGTTGCTCCACTCACCAACTTGTTTTACAGTGGTTAACAATTGCATGATTTTTAAAAAATTTAAAATTAGACAAATTAAAGTTTGATTTTGTCACTTAGGTCGAATCGTGCGACGTAAATAAAAAGTTAAAATTGAAAAAAAAACATAAAAATCTACGTGTTAAATTTGTGAAAAAACTTGAAAAAAACGAGGTAATTAATAAAACTTTAATGCTTTTTAATTTTAAATAAATTATATAGAATTAAGTGTAAATTTATAAATTTATAAATTTTATTATAACTTTATAAAATAAACAAATAACTCTTTAAACTTTATACCCCTAGACTTTATATTTTAAAATACTACAAACGTAAACAATTTTTTACTTTCAACCAAATATTTAAGAGTATCTAATCACATCTCAAATCTACCTGAAGACTTTTCGGTGGATTTTTCATTGTCGGCCTGAAATCATGTTGTACGACCAAATAGAAAAACACTGAAGCACATAAAATATCATAAATAAAGAAAAA
>BQNB010074689.1:4813-31705 GCA_026074375.1 Tanacetum coccineum | reverse complement strand
AATGAATTCCCTCATTTCTCCGTGTTCCCATCTTCCTTCGTCGATAAACTTGTATAAAACTTCTTCCATTGTTAGTTTCTTTGGCGGGTAGGAGAACTGGAAAGGGAGGAATCCAAATGATGTTCCTGACATAAAAGACATGATTCAAAGTAAAGCTATTCTAGGAAATTTTGCAAAGATAATGACTTCTGATGTTAATATGCCATATATAATTTGAAAAATACGTTGTATACACAACAAAGTCCTAATACGTTGTATCTGAATAAAAATGTTAGATACACCGTATTTAACTGGCACATACGCCGTATCACTAGAACAGAATATAAATAAGGCTTGAATTTAAACACACAATTAAATCACACAATTAAATTAAATACAAGCGGAATTACACTAATTAAATTATTTTAAACTAATGGTTAGAAATACTAATAAAACTAAAGATTAAACTACATCGTTCGTCCTTGTAGTTTGCGTTGACCGCAGCCTATAGTCCTTTGACAAAAAAAATGCACCATCCGTCCTTAAGTGGGAAACGTTTTCCGTCGTTGGTCCCTCCTTCTAACAGCCTATAATAACGTTTGTTAAGTCTAGTCACATGACTTGCACACGAGGGTTAAATGGTCAATTTACACATCTAATTATTAAACATTTTCTTCATATAAATCCTACCCCTTATAATCTTATCATCTTCTTATTCTCTCATTCTTTATCACCCTCATTCACCTTCAACCATTCAATTGTATATCCAACAAAATCCGGCCACCTCCATAGTCGTGCCACCACCTCTTTTCACCAGCCACTACCCGCCTTTGACCATACCTCTTATACCACAATTAACTCTGACATACGTGACTGCACCTCCTACGTTGTTGACTGCACCTCCAGCACCTCCTTCAAGTAACGTTGACCTCTTATGCCATTGACAACCACATCGAGCCACTTCCTCAACTTCTAGGCACATGTTAAACCATCAACACCCACATCCACCATCTTAGATCCACAACTCAAATCTAAATAAATGAACATGCGTGTGAATGCATTACATATATGTGCATATTTTATTCACTGAGGATATGATTAGTTTTATTAACAATGGATAAGAATGCATTACATATATTAGTTTTTTATTTAACATAGCAATCGCTCCCTAACAGATTTAGGTGTTTGGTTTAACAGGGAGTTTAGCTCGGATCCTGTGCTAAGTTATTTGGGTATGGAGATTTGGGCGTGGCGGATAACTATTTTTTAGTGAGATTTGTTTTGGGTTTGTTTTAGTTTCGATATATCATGGGCGGTGGTGAAGGATCTACACGGTGATGGTTTTGGGTTGTTGATGAATAACTTTTAAATTTAATTGTTATATAGATTTTTGATAAGTTAGTGGTGATAAGATGTTTATTTAGCATTTTGGGTTGTGTTGATTTTGTGGTTTGTTAAGGTGGTCGGTGGTGGTCGAAGGTAAAAGTGGTGGTGTCTGTGGCGGTAAAAGTGGCGGTGCCACCGGTGAACGTGGATAAGTTGCAAGAAAAAAAATGCAATCGGAGAAGTAGGCGAAAAATTCAGTGGTGGTGTTGTTGGGATGTTATGGTGGTGTTTGGGTAGGGGTTAGGTGGAAGCAGTGCTCAGGTGGTTCCCCAAATCACGGATTTATGTTAGTTTGTTTTGTCTTTTGTTGATGAAATAGATCGATTTTTTTGTTATTGATGATGATAACGATTTTGGTAAATAGATGTGTTTTGGGTTTTTTGTTTTTGATGATGATAATGAATCAAATGATATCATGATAAGTTTGAAAAAATGGTAGCAGGTGATGATGGTTTGAGACGAAGAAGAATAAGAAAGAAGATGAAATGTGAAATGATGGAAATGCCCTCATGTGGGTATCACATGAGGTGATTTAACAAACGTTACTGAGAGCCGTTAAAGGGAGGGACCAACGACGCATAACGTTTCCCACTTAAGGACGGATGGTGCATTTTTTTTGGTCAAAGGACTATAGGATGCGGTCAACGCAAACCACAAGGACGAACGGTGTAGTTTACTCTAAAATTAAAGGTAAAACTTTTATCACTCTCGGCAGCGGCGCTAAAAACTTGATGTGCTGTCGTGTAGGGTCAATTTATTGATTACCAAGTTTTAAATTTATATTTAGCTGACTTATCCTAAAACAACACTTTAACGGGCAATGTACCCGATCAGGTGGAGTTTCGTGGTAAGTAGGGTGTCGAACACTAAGAGCGAGGTCGTTAACCTTATATTCTATCAATATTTTAATTACTCTAGTTAAGTTAATTCTAATTACTTGTTAAACCTATGCTATATACGTTTCTAATAGGATTGGGGGGTTTCAGCCTAAGAGACTAGCACATGTTTTATGGTGACAATAATCAAATCTAAACACAATAAACATGCAAGAAAACAATCAAAAGATAAAAGAGCAGTACAAGCCAAATAATAGAAAATTGTATTAGCCATATTAAATGCTGGTTTGTTTATTTAGTGCAATGATTTCTTATCTCAAAGCGGCATATCATTCTTAAGACTTAGGCGGGACATCATCCTAAGACCTACGTTGAATCCTGTCACAATTAACGTATCCGCGTAAAGTATCCTTTTGTTTAATTATAATCTATCTAAGGATTATAGCAATGGTGATCTTGATAAAACCTAGCCCATCGGGACTTCACCCACTTACTGTTTGATGATATTTTATATACTGGTAGTCTACTATTCAAATATTTATCAATTAATCAAGAACATACTTGTTGAAACATTACGGGTCACCTGTCGGTCTAACTAAGCTCTTAATTTAAAGACAAAGACAAAATGCTATTTGTGATCCTATTGGTCCAGTAATATAAAACACGATGTGGAGAGCTATCCCAGTATCTAGCTCACTTGTTAGGTGTAACTAGACCCAGTTGAATGATAGGTCGCATATTCAAACACGTAAACAAGTATCATGTGATAAACATAATTAAACTTTCAACGATAAATTAAGAAAATCGATTTTAAAAAAACCAAACATTAAATCTTCATTAAGATGGCTAATACCCTAGGGTATTGGCCCATAACCATTGTAATTATACAAGCGTGATCAAATAACCAAGGTAAACTAAATGTTTTACCGAATGATACCGAAAATTAAATGATTACAAGAGTAAAGAAATTACACAGTGTCTTCTATAGAATCGTGATCAATGCTTGTCCTTTGGTTGCTCTTCTTTTCTTTAAAAAATCGTCTTTTATTTGTATGGTATGAAGAATATGATTTTGCACATTGAAAACTTGTTTTTGAGTCTTCTATTTATAACCTCTGAAAAAGGATGGATACGGCGTATTGGGCTAGGCCAATACAGCGTATTGGGGTGCTTCCTTTGGAGTGCGCGCAAAGTTTATAATCACTCAATTTTTTTTCCAAAATATATTATTTGCCAAATCTCTGAATAGTTATCTTACTGGATACGGCGTATAGTAGGAGTTGGATACGCCGTATTGGGAAGTGGTTGTACGCGTTTTCTTGTAAAGAGTTGGCGCAGATACGCTGTATCTCTTTTCCTCGCGTATTGGTCAGAATTATTCAATCTTCAAATATCTTCGTTTTAGCTCTAAAATATGCGCCTTTTAGCATGTCTTCATAAATCACTCCTCAATTACTGCAAATAACACTTTTAAGCAATTAAGTACGAATTCTTGCAATAATTATATAAAAGTGGTTAGTTTATTCGGGATAAATGATGGTATAAATGTGACGTTATTTGATGTCATCAATATATATATATATATATATATATATATATATGAAAAGGGTTCCAAAACTTACACAAATCAACTAGGAATGCAAAGAAAAACCAAGGGTTCACCCCTTTCGTGTCCTTGTGGTGTTCAAACACAATAAACAACCAAAACACCTAATCCAATGCTTTCAAATACCTCAAAATCGTGTTAATCATCAGCATGCAAGCCCACACAAATCTAGTTGGTAATTCCCTAGGTTTTTAATCATCACAGTGCATGCATAATTTCTTTAAAAACCACTCCATCTCCCCGTATCTCTAGAAACACACATTTAAATCAAGAAACAAAAAAAAATTGCTCTCCTCCTCCATGTGCTCTTCTTGCGTCAAAACCCATACAACCACCGTCATCAAACTTTTTCTCCTACCTATTTCACTACAATAATCCCTACATCATGTCCATGCAAGTGTTGATCAAGATTTTTGGTTTTTATGGTTTTCTTTGGATTTTTGGTGAAGAACAAGGTTTAAGGGTTTTGCATATTGGTGATTAACAAGATTTTTGGGTATTTGAAAACATTGGATTGGGTGTTTTGGTTGCTTATTGTGTTCGAACACCATAAGGACAAGAAAGGGGCGAACCCTTGATTTTTCTTTGCATTCCTAGTTGATTTGTGTAAGTTTTGGAACCCTTTTCATGTATATTTTGATTATTTATACATTTATTTATTTTGTTCTTGAAATCCATATGATTTGTGTATTAGAATAGTTTTTGGAAGTAAACATGTTGGTAAATTAGTTAGATGATGGGGATAGGTGATTTTGGGATTATTGTGAAGTGTTGGTGGAGTTTGAGGTGTGTCGAAAACTATAAATTAATGCAGAAAATTAAAAGGTTAATTATAGGTGTCGTAAAAATATTTTTAGTAGTTTTTGGCTTTAAAATATGGTAGTGCTTGTTTTTACGATCGTTTTGATATAAGGATCGTTCCATAACCCTTAAAAACGAAGATTATATGGCAATTTAAAGTTTTGAAAATTTATATAAAAAGTTGTTGCACTATTTTGTAAAGAAGTATTTTCTGCGCAGATTTTAACGACGCGTTTCGGACAAATTCTGTTTCGTTTTGACCTTCGGGTAAAACATGAAAGTTGTCCGAAACGATGTTTTCTAGTGGACTCGCAAGATTTTTGGACTGAAAATGCATAATGACGGAGTTTGAGTCACTTAATGTTGGGAATTTTTATATATAAAAGCTGTCATTATTTTAGTGTTGCGCAGAAACGAAAAAGGGTATTTTGGACCTTTTCTGACCCGAACCGGCCTTCAGATAAAGCATAAAAGTTGTTTAAAATGACATTTTACATAAAATATCGTCGGGGTTTAAGTCTGAAAGTGTAAGACGGTGGAGATAATTGGAGTCAAAGTTGATAAAATTATCAAAAATAAAAAGTCAAACATGTAGAGCTGATTGAAACTTTATTTTGTGTTTTTAGGCGTTTTTGAGTCATTTTGAGCTTGTAAAACTTTAGCGAATGTTATCGTATGATTAATATAGTATAAGGGTGGGTTTGAGCGTGTCTAAAAATAGCAAGTCTATTTTTGAAAAACTATATATATATATATATATATATATATATATATATATATATATATATCCAAACATATGCCCTAATTTTTCAGGCTAAAAATTATTTTTTCAGAATAGGGCCTCTTTACACTCTGTAAAAAACCAAAAAACCAAACAGTTGCCCTAAAAAAAATACTAAAAGATGCCATAAAAAAAATCTTTTATTTAGCCTGAAATAATTAGGGCTCGGTTTGGTTTTTGAGTTTTTTTACAGAATGTAAATCCGGGGCCATATTTGCCTGAATTATCTATGTTTTAGCCTGAAATAAATTAGGGCATCTCTCGTTTGGTTTTTTTAGGGCATTGTTTTGGTTTTATGAGTTTTCTGGGTTTTCTTAGCAATTTTGTTTTCCCTAGAATCATCCCTTTATATTATATATATTTATATATATATTTTACTAGATATTTACATAATATATGTATAACATATATATATACATATATATTATGCATATGTATATACATCTGTATACCTATATATGTATATGTATGTATATCTATATGTATTTATATATGAATTTTATATATGTATATAATATTTATTATCTATTCTTTATATATTATATATATATATATATATTATATATAGTATATATATATATATATACTATATATATATTTATATATTATAGATATATTTATTTTATATATATGTGTAGTGTGTGTGTGTGTGTGTGTGTAGTGTGTGTATGTGTGTGTATATGTTTGCTATATATTTATGTTTAAATTATTATATGTATATTATATATGTATATATATATATAATATATATTTATATTTATATATTTATATATATGTGTGTGTTGTGTGTGTGTGTGTGTGTTGTGTATGTGTGTGTAATATTTTGTATATCATATGTATGTATTATGTACATATGTATGTATATGTACATATGTGTAATGTATATACACTTATGTATTATGTATATATATATAGTATATATATATATAGATTATATATATATATATATAGATTTTATATATATATATACTAATATATATATACTATATTTATATTATAATATTTTTATACTCTATATATATATATACTTGAAATTAGAAGTACGAGTTGTATGTTAAAATATTATGTGCGTTGTGTGTCGAAAAAATAAATATTAATTAATGGACAATCATACTTCCCATATTTTCTAATACTTTCCTAATAATTGAAACTTTCCGAAATAGAAAACTTTCTAAAATTAGAAACCTTTTCTAAAATAGTTAACCTTCCAAAAATAGAAGTTTTTTAGGAAAAGTGGCATTTTTTTAATTTAAGTACGAGTAAAATATTTTCGGTTAAGGAACGTTTTACTAATTATTAGGACACACATATGGATTCTTATTGCGTGTGTTTATCCAATTATTTATAATAAATATATATATATATATATATATATATATTTATATATATATATATATTATATATATATATATATATATATATATATATAGTGGAGTGTTATATTGAGAACTCATTTTATGTACAGAACTATTTTAAAGCAATCTAGACCATTAGATCATTTAATCAATGGTCATTAACGCATGATGGCATTTATTGTAAATAACTGAATTTATATATTGGTATGTAATGTATTGATAAAGGGTATAATTGTATTAAACCTAATAAAAAAAAGGGTTATGTAACTACTTTCCAAAATAAAGTTGAAACATCAAATATATTTATTTTTGGAAGTTTCAAAATGAAACAATCAATATCATTTATTACCAAAGAATGAAACAATCAATATAATTTATTTTAGGGAGTTTCAAAATAAATCGTATAAATTTTTATTGTTAGGAGTTTACAGAGTGTAATCTAAATCTAGATTTATTATTAATACAAAATAAATATTGTCTTTTTTTTAAGAAGATTTTATAAAAAATATGGAGATTTATTCAAAAAATAAGAACAAATAGTTCCAAAATTAAAAAAAATAAATGTTATAATTTAAAACATAAATGTTTCACAAATAAAACATACATGTTTATCTCATTATAAATTATTCATACTTAAAAAGAACAAATATGTTCTAAAATGAAAAAACATTAGGTTTGTATATAAAACTTACATGTATTCTCACATTTAATAGTACATACATGTTTACAAAAATTTTTTAATTGAAACCTCTATTTTAAAATATGTATGATAATTCGTGTAAATTTATTATTAATAAATAAATGTATAATTTATTATCAGTTAATAAATGGCATCATTTTTTTAAACGGAGTACATTTTATACAAAATAAATATTGGAATACAATCGATATCATTTAATTATGATGAACATATGGTATCTTTTATTTTAGTGAGTTACAATCAATATCATTAATTATCGTGTCATTTATTATAGGGAGTTTCAAATTTGACAAAAAACTATGTTTATCTAAAATACCCAAAATATCCCTAGATAATAAATTAAATTAAATAAATAGAAAACAATTTATTAAATTCTGATTGGTCTAGAATAGTTCTGTAAAGTTATGCACCTAAAATGAGTTCTCAATATAACACTTCACTATATATATATATATATATATATGGGGCTAACTATAAGTGTATAAATATGATTTAGTGATTGTATGCCACTTCAACGATGACATGGCACCCACAATTCAATAAAATTCAATTAATTTTGAAATTATATTAAAAATTAAGGACATGACAAGGTTTGAACTCATGACCTATGGTTAACATGCAACGACCTTAACCAACTGAGCTAAGCCATCATTTATGTTTTACCATCCAAAACTATGGTAATATCTTTAAAAAAATCATGTTGATATCTTTTAGTTTTCAAAAATATATTAAAATATACCCCCTAATTATATATGAAAATATATTAGTCAAAATCTATAAAATATATAAAATTAAAATTAGGAGACTTAATTGTATAACCTGATTCGGAGTTTAATCCATATACACACACTATATAAATAAATTAAATCATTGGTTTTTCTCCATAGAAGTAAGATGACCCCAAGAATAATCTACTAAAACAGCGAGTTTTATCCATAAATCGAGGTATGTCTTCATTCTTTTAATCTTAAATTCATGTTTTTTGAGATTTTAAAGTTTCGATCTTGAACCTTAAATTACTGATCTTATATCTTAAAAGTTCAATATAAGTCATAAATATTAGTCTTAATTAATATATTTTTAATAGTTTTAATTGCCTATTATAGCAAAGATTTGATGTTATTCTAGATAAACGACCTGATTGAGTCTTTCATGGATGGCGAATTGATAAATTCTTTTTTTATATATGATCATGCACAAACCATATTATGTGGACAATGGGAGATGACTTCCAATACCAATATGCAGAGTCTTGGTTCTAGGAGACGGACAAGCTAATTCACTATGTTAATGCACTATGGACAAGCTAATTCACTATGGTGTTGATTTATATGCTGACCTGGTAGATTTGACTGATTCTGACAATGAAGAAACTGAAGATGAATATGATCAGCTTCCTCTGTTTAAGCCATTGAAAAAATCCCAACTTTCTAAGCTGAGCAAAGAACAAAAGAAAACTTCATAGTTTTTAGCTCGACATGTGCTCGATACTTACGGATGGGACCATGATTGTGGTTATGATGGGGTCAACCTCGAACAAACTCTCGCTATCGTTAACCGGTTTTCCATTGCAGTTTCTGTTCATCTCACCAAATATAAAAAAGACTTCACATCAATATGGACTCTTCAATTTCAGCTAACCACGGGGATAACGCTTCGATAATGGTGGGTTTCGATATCCAACCGATTGGTAAACAGCTTGCTTACATCGTCAAAGGTGAAACCAAGTTCAAGAATTTAAAGAAAAACAAAACCTCT
The DNA here is from genome assembly GCA_026074375.1 of Tanacetum coccineum. Lineage (NCBI taxonomy): Eukaryota > Viridiplantae > Streptophyta > Magnoliopsida > Asterales > Asteraceae > Tanacetum > Tanacetum coccineum. The sequence goes on along the minus strand of BQNB010074689.1, from coordinate 22,503 downwards.
GTAGGGATATCGGTCACGTTTCTAGGTGAGAACGTGGTCACGGGGTTCAAGGTTGAGGATCAGATTGCACTCGGGAGACAGTACTCGATCATTGGGAGTGCCAGTACGGTTAGGTTTCAAACTGATTATGCCTATGGAGCAAATATTGAGATTCAGCGACGGGAGCTCGATTACCAGATTGGTCAAGTCCAATCGACTTTAGGATTATTGATCATTAAATGAGTGGTGAACTTGTGGTGTAGATCATGCAAAATATAATTTATACATACTGTTTTGTTGTTGTTTATTTTCACTTGTAGCAGTTATGATATGCCGAAAGTGTATTTGAACCATGGTTTGTACAAAGGATAGTTTGTTATAGATAATGGTAGAGAGAGCATAACATATAGTTGTACCTATCTTTTACGTAAATGGTAGAGAAGCTGCAGGTACCTGATACTTATACAAAAGACGTCTAGAGTTAGATAGTTTGCGCATCGGTATAGTAGGTGGCGCATACAAAAGACAACGTCTACAGGTAGATGGTTTGCGCAAGTGGTACAAAAGGTGGCGCATACTGTTATGGGTACTAAACGCTACAGGTACTTGATTAAGTTATGGAGTTTTGTTTTGGATACATGTTGTGCATGAATACATTTATGCAGTTCAGTCATCAGGTTTCATCCTTTTAATGCTTTTTGTGTTTTCATTCTTCTCGTCTTTTCCAAACAGTGCTTTTTGCGTGGAACTTTTTGGTAAGTCGGTTTCGATTTCCTTTTTTTTGCACAAAAGTTGTTTTTTGTTCAGTGGGTGGTGTTGATTATTCCACTGGCGGTTTATCAATGTCACTTAAGACATGCATTGGTTCCATGTTTGTGGCCAGTGGGGGAGTCAGATCGGTAGGTTGTGTAACAGTAAGTTGTATTGGATCACGAGACGCAAATGGCCTTGCGTTCGTCCGCTGCCACCATCGTCACCACGCATGTAAGGTCCTACTTTCATCAAAGGTAATGCAATAGTAACCTTTTTTTGCTAAATATTCTAATTTTACTTTGTTAGTTAGACTCTTGGATCTCTTCATGCTCTTTTAAGGTCATCAATATTCGTTTTGACATGCTTTTGGTTGTTGGTGCAGTTGGCCAGTCCCTTTCTACAAGGCTGGATAAATACTAAGGAAAACATAATAGTAAAAAGTCTTGACGAAAACGAGACGCAAATGACCTTGCGTTCGTCCGCAGCCACCATCGTCACCATGAGTGGCTAGAGATGTGAAGAGCAAAAACAGTCTCTCCCCAGGAAGCAAACAGATTAATTTTTGAAGAGGTTTGTGTCTTTTACATATCTTTTAGATTTTAAATTTTTCTGAATAATTTTTTAAGATATACTATACTTGCACTAAGTCTATTGTTCGCTCCTATTTTTTATCAGTTAAGTAAGAAAATTGAATATGACACAGTTTCTGGGCTTTGCTATACTTGTGTCTACCACTGGTGTTGACTATCACGTAACTATACATGATTTTAACTTGCACCCATTCTCCTTTAATATGAATAACTATATTTTCACTCTTGCATATTAAGTTACGTTTGTTGGAAACTTAGATACATGTTGCTAATCATCTAGGCTTGAGCTCGGTTGGTAAGGATCCAGTTCGTTGCCTACGGGAAAAGATCAACAGGCAAGGATGTCACAACTGACAAAACAAGAAGTGCCCTGATTGAAACATGTTAGACGTTGGTATATTTATACACTATGTCAAACTAATGTAATCATTTAAGAATATCCTGATTGATTATTGTTACTTTTGTATGACTATGAATGTATAAATATAATTATGTCAAATTTAATATTTCTTATTACTTATAACATTTACACGCCAAGGTTCTTTATCGTTAGATTGCATAATTTGTGCATTATTTCATCAACTTTTATGTTAATACAAATAAACTGTAAAAACGTTTATTTATATTTTACGATCGTTCTTTGTTTGTATACATGACACAACTTAACCCTATCAAAAGTTATTCAACAAAACTCACAAGTCCTAAACCAATAGTTTTCTAACTCCTCTAACATATTTTTCTCTCATAATAATATTTTTCACACAAACACATTTTTAAAATAAAAATGTACATTTTCTATATTTAGCCACTTTATTAAATAATCTTTATAAAGATCTTCAAATATTTTAAAACTACAAATAGATTTTTTCTCTTACCAAATCTAAACATAATCTAGCAAGGATTTCCATGGATCTTCTAAGATTTTGCCAAATAACATCGGGATTTGGTTATGTAGGAGAGTTCCATTGATTTTGGCTGCCGGTTCCATTCATCAATAGAACCGGCAGAACTGGGCTACAGTAACTTTCATGCCTATAAATACCAACTCATATCACTTAGTTTAGTCATGGATTTTTATATAGTTTCTCACTCTAATATTTAGCTAACCACTGATCTTTGAACCTGGTTCTTTCCTTTTAGTATTTTTGTAGATCTCTTAATAGATGATGTTCTACCGACATGTTCACTTTGAAAATCAAGCTTTTGAGTTTACTTAGAGCAAGGATCTCTTATCATTCATGGATCAAGCTACTGATCTCAAGACATTACTTCTCATTCATTGTAGTCAAATAGATCCAAGTCATATCACTAAGTGTAATTTAGAAAGTTTGGTGTAACTTGTGAATGGTGTAAATGTTTGGTACCTAGTAAAGGGCAAACACATTGATATATTGTGTTCCATATTGTTGGAACATGATACCTAGGTTAGTATCATTAAAAGGTGTAAGTATATGTGGGGCATGGTTCTTCTTTGCACAACCTAGTGTTTAGCTTAGCACCGAATAAACGGGTAAGCAACGTTGTGAGGCTTCTCCACCACTTGAAGGAGTTTTGGTGACTAGTGTATTCGAACTCTCGAGTAGGTGACTCTGGGAGTGAAGTAGGGCAAGGTAGGTGATCTTGTAGCCGAACCACTATAAATACTTTGTCACATATCCTTTACTATTTACTCCTCATTTCTTATCATATTTTTAGTACTTATATAAATTAACTCCTCTCTCTTAGATTTAAAATAAGGAAATCAAAAAGAGGGAAATTTAATTGGTAAAACTATTCAACCCCCCCCCCCTTTTCTAGTTTTCCACATTTTTTAATCCCTCGGTCTTTTCTATTAAATTTAAACCATTTTACAAAATTATTCATGTCACCGCATCTTTTAACTTAACACATGAAAATAGCCCGTCCAGCAAACGGGTCATGAAGCTATCTAAAATAAAATGTGGTGCGATGACTGAGGTAAAACCTTGACCCTTATCCAAAATAGTTACATACTACAATGGACTAATCTACACAATTTTTCACATACATTACAATAAAGAGGTGGACTAATTGCTAAAAGCGACTTGCTCGTGTATCAACTTTAGCACAGTCGCAATGTCAAGTCGGAAACCCGGGTATACAAAAAAAAGATAGTATAAACTTGCAATATAGTCCTTTCATTTAGATTTATTTGTTTATCACAAATCAAATATTTGTTATTATGAACATATCGTATTGTATATGATTACAATACTTATCATGTAAACTACTTTTGCTAATCAATTATAAATTATAAACAAGATATCACACTGTATTCATGAAGATATCACATGGAGTTTGAGAATGATCCAACTTTTGTAGACTTAGATGGGGTTGTAAAGCTCACGGGTCCAGCTGATCCAAGAAATGTTTGGTTGTCTGCTCTTTGATAGGTCACAAAAGTATAAAATTAATATCAAAATTTATGACAATAAAACTCATAAGGTGCCAACAGAACAACAAATACTCTCAAACTGTCTTAAAGTTTTTCAAAAATCCATCACGCGTTGTGTTAAAAATCCAACAGTTACGCGGTTAAACTAAAAAAATACCCAGAAACAAACCCACCCGTCGGGCGGGTTACAAAACTAATATATATATATATATATATATAAGTGTTATGAAGGATAAGAAGTAACTATAACCGCATATCCGAGATGCATCACCTTAAATTATTAGCACCTCTATAATCCTAGATGCATTATAATGCATCATAATATATTTTCTAGCTTTTACTTAGATGCATATACGTATATTAGATGCATTTTATTATTTCTTTTATTTTTTGTTCCTCTACATGTGTCAAAATCATAAAAACCAATTTGCACCATCTACCCATCAAACTAACTTTCAAAACTCAAAATGGTGCATCTAAATGAATAGAAATGCATCTAATGCAATTCGTTTCATCTCAAATGTATGGTTTTAATATATATATAGTTAGGATCAAATGAGAAGTTTTCTTAAAATAAGAATGATAAGAAGTAACTATAACTGCATATCCGTGATGCACTGACTTAAATTAGACGCATCTCTATAATCTTAGATGCATCATAATGTGTTTTCTAGCTTTTAATTAGATGCATATACGTATATTAGATGCAGTTCATGATTTCTCTTATTTTTTGTTCCTCTACATGTGCCAAAATCATAAAAATCAATTTGCACCATCTACACATCAAATTAACTTTCAAAACTCAAAATGGTGCATCTAAATGAATAGAAATGCATCTAATGCAAGTCGTTGCATCTCAAATGTGTGGTTTTAGTCACTTCTCACCACTTCTTATTTTAATTTACTTCTCACTAGATCCCTACTATATATATATATATATATATATATATATATATATATATATATATATAGTTATATTATATTTAATATATATATATAGAGAGAGAGAGAGAGAGAGAGAGAGAGAACTACGTGAACTTTCAAAAACATACATGCGCGCCTTTAAGAATTGTATTTCTGCACATATGTTCTAAAGAATTTGATGAGAAATTGGAAATATAAATTTTTTCTTTGAAGATGGGCATGTATGTTCTTATAAGGCGTGCAATGACAGTATTGCGGCCGAGTGTAAGGTTTTTATGAAAGAAGAGGAAGAGTTCATCATGATACAGAAGAACATTGGTGGATTCTTACGATTATTGATGGTGTGCATGTATTTTCTTGATTTTAAGAGAGGTTCTCGCAGTTTTCGCCCTTAAAATGGTGCTGGGGGCTGGGGGGGGATGAAAATAAAGTCCCTAATAACACGCCGTCATTATATATTCTTTCTTCTAATAACACGCCGTCATTTTAGTCGCGGCTAAAACTTCTTGTCTTCATTCTCTTCATTGTTGTTATTCCATTCTCATAGTTTGATAAGGTGTGTTCTTAGCCCTTTTCTTATTACTTGTTTTACAAACTCCACGAGGGAGATACATGCTACTTTACTTATTTTTACGTGTGGACGCAAGTACTACAAAAACTGGATGCTCAGGCTGAATATCATTGCCTAAGTACCACTACTGCCATTTAAGTCCCCTTTATCATGAGCCATTAATTGCTTTAGGAAAGTAAATGTGAGTATTGTGAATAGATCTATTGGGACTGGCAATCCCTGTCCAGATATGCAACAACTAATACCAACCAACAAACGCATTTAACATTTGAAATAATAATACTTGGGTGTTGGGTAGAACACCCTACTTTTTGATGTGGCACAAACCTGATTCGGGTTTGCATTCTGTTAAGGTTCGGTGTCATGAGTTTAAGGCAATAATAACTGTTTTTGACTTATGAATATGTTTCATTTTGATCTATATTTCCTTGATATCTTATGGTCCACTGTAACTTGATAAAACTATGAATCCACTCAACAATTTTTGTTGACTTTTTAGCATGTTTAATCTCAAGTCCTAAGGTATAAAGCTTAGATGGGAGCCGCGTTGGATATCAATTGGAAGGATTTTGTTGTCATTTTCATTCGATGCAAGCCCGTTAAACTTTATCGTTGTCGAAACTGATGTCATCTTATATATGTTTTGAACAATTATGTCACTTTGAAAACTTCTGGGACCATGTTGTAACTTTGGTATTTTCTGGGCATCGAATGTGAATATTATTTTAAAACGTCTATTTTTTATGTCATTTTCGTAACTTGTACTTTGTGACTATGAAGTAGCACCCCATGTTGTATTTCGCTAAATTCCAAATTTTGGGGGTTTTATAGATTGTATCAAGAGCCAAGGTTATAGAGAACTGGGTCGTTTTTCAAAACCTAGTCTATAATGAAAATTTTAAAAAAAATCTCTTTTCTTTTTCAAATTTAGAATCCTTCATCGCTTATTCGATATCCGTGCGTGCATACTCCCTGATTCCTTATTTATTCCCCCGAGTACTTCCATTAGTATTATATAAATTATAATTATATAATACTTTACTTTCTTCCGATTCTTACGACTATTTTTGAGAGTGTCTTTGTTTATTTATATGAGATAAATTATATTAATATGAATCGTTTCCAATTTCATATGCTTGTGTTTAAGGCATTAACGTCTAAATTTATGTTATTTATATTTTGTAAATGTCTAAATAATATATATTTATTATTTGCATATCCTTATTTCTTTCTCAGAGCATTATGGCCACGCCACCATCTCCTTATCACGTGTTCAACTTTCCCATGGACGAACCGCATGATTTTGATGATTCCAACTTGGAGTTTAAGGAAGATCCTCAAGAAGAGTTTAAGGAGGATCCTGAGGAAGAACCTGAAGAAGACCCTAAAGAATAGCCGGAGGAGGCTCCAAAGATGAAGGTTGATGATGAGGCGGATTAGGATGAAGAGATGAATGAGCCTGAACTAATTTTTCCCTATGAGGGGGTGGGTTCTCCCAAACCACCACCTCCTAAGTCTTCTGACTCTAAGCCTGAGATGGATATTTTAGGAGACCATGCTCGGAGGATCACACGAGAGGAAGCTCATGTAGAGAACATAAGGCTAAAGAGAGAGTTGGAATCGGCTAAGATAAGAAACACTTTGCTTTGTATGGGGCATGAGCGATCTGAGAGAGAGAGCTTTATCACTTAAAGGCTTGGACTTATGGTTTTTATGAGGAGATGCTTCAGACTTGAGCTGTTGAGGAGAGGACGAGTGAGGCCATTGATGTGTTGGCTGTTCATGGGGAGTCTCAGCCTCCCAAGTCGCAGGGACCACCTAGTGGCTCCTAGTAGTTTATTTTATTTTTATGTTTTTCTAGTTTATGACCTTTTGTATTTTCCACTAAACTGCTAGTGACAATTAGTTGGCCTTATGCTATCGGGTGTATTTTTGTCTCTTATGTAAACACCGCAGCCTATTCTAAACTTATCTTGTTGCTGTAATGGAAACATGTGATTAATGAAGTATCATTAGTTATCATTGTTGTTCATTGTTCTCTTATCTCATTTCTTGACTATTATTATCATGAATTTCAACCTCGATTAATATGTAAATTCCTACTGAATTGCACATTGTATTGGTAATTGAACCATGGTTGGTTATATCATCATTCTACCTTCATTTATTTTATTTCCATCTTATATCTGACTCTGCATACCTTTACAAATTCTTATTGGGGGGGGGGGGTGGGGGGGGGGGGGGGGGGGGGGGGGGGGGGGGGGGTATTGTGTATTTGTTTTGTCAGAATCATGATGCCAAAGAGATTGAAAAGAAGAGCTGTTGAAAGACTGGTGAAAAAGCAGGTAGCTGAGGCTATCACCGAATAACAAAGGAACCGAGCCAACATGGAAGGGGCTAGAGGGTCAGGCAATGCTGGAGGATCTGGACTAGTCAATGCTAGAGGAGTTGTTGCACTAGAGGTGCACGGATGTACTACTAAGATCTTTTTCTAAAACTGTTAATCCACACTTCTTTAGTGGAACTTTGTTGCAGGGTGGTGGTTCGGGTGGGGGTTCGGACTGAGTCGTTGGTTCGAGAAGATGGAGCAAGTGTTCGAAATCAACAAGTGTGCCGAAGAGGACAAGGTAAAGTTTGCAACGTGCACTTTTGAGGGTCGTGCTTTGTCCTGGTGGAATGGTAATGTGCATACTTTGGGACTCAGCAACGCCAATCGGATACCCTGGAATGATGTGAAAACAATAATAACAACCGAATACTGTCCGGCAACTGAGATCCAGAAAACATAATAAGAGCTCTGGACTCTGACTGTGAAAGGAGATGATATTGAGGGCTACAATAACCGGTTTCATGAGTTGGCATTGATGTGCCCTGACATGGTTACACCTGAGAAGAAGAAGATTAAGCGTTACATTCAAGGACTATCTGAGAGAGTTAAGGCGAATGTTACCTCCTCAAAACCTGCAACCCTCCACGATGCTATTAACATGGCTCGTGAGCTAATTGAACATGCAATCCAGGCTAAGGCAACCAGAATTGGTGAAAGTAATAAAAGGAAATGGGAAGACCACTAAAGGAACAACAACAGCAACCGCAACAACAATACCTATCATCAACAGTAGAACAGGAGGCAGGAAGCTGCCAAAGCTTATATTGCTGCCCCAGTTAGGGGAAAGGTTTATCTTGGGAATCTACCACTATGCAACAGATGTAAACTAAATCACCTCGACCAGTGCTCAGTTAAGTGCAGGAATGCAAAAAGGATAGGTTATCAATATCAGGACGGGTTTGGAGTAAGACCTCTGCTGCTGACACCCCGCTATCCGCCGACGTTAATGCATAAGGAGAAATCTTTTTGCTTCGTAAGTCCTAAGTTGAAGATGTTCTAGGACTATATGTTTCCTAAGGATATTTTTATTAGTATTTCCTATGAATTTTGTTGTACTGTTAAATGTTTCATTTTGATGTTTCCATAAATTCAAGTGTCATGACGATATCGTCGGTTATATTTTGATATTCTGCTAAATTCGCAAGCTACTCTCTAGATTGTCATCATCTTATACACATTTTTATAACCATCCTATAAATCGTTTCTCTAACATCACGTAAACTAATTTTGACCACTTATGCCTATTTTCTAGAAGCGTCACTATATTTTTTTCTCTTTATATAAACATTGTTTATATAAATACAGAAACTCTTCGGGGACATTGTTAGCGATGCAATTGTCTTTAAAACTTCTCATGACTTTAGATAATACTCTTTATGACGATATCGAAACTCAACGTAGTTGTTGACCCCACTGGTTATTTTAGTATTCAACCCCGAGTTGGACTTTCACCTCGTACCTCTGAAAGGTATAAGTCGTCACGAATTCTGTCACATGGAAACATGCCAACTAAATCAAATACGACTCTTGCGTTCATGTTCTTTGACCACTTCTACGTTGTTCAGATATTTTTATTCTTGCTATGACCTATTGTGTTATAATTCCTTTGACGTCATCCTATAAACTATTTTATTGTCAGTTCATAAACCGTTTTGCTAATTTCCTATAAACTAATTTATGGTGGTTTTATGAACTACTTTGTCTTCATCTTATGGGCTATTTTGTTACTTTACAAATCTCTGGGCTAACATATAAACTTTTCTACATATTTAATAAGCTATTTTGCTACCCAATATAGACCCTAATTACTATCGCCTTATGCTAGCGTCCTATAAGCAACCTTGTTTTCACTATATGAACTATTTTACTACAAAATAAAACCAGTTGGTAGTATCTGGTACATAACAATAAATTTGACGAAAATAAGGACTTCATCGTTAGTCCTTAATTATACATAGCCTGATCACCTATGTATAATTCAGGAAGGACCATGCTATGCTGAGAGTAGTCACTTTGAAATCTTTGTCGAAATCAATTGTCTACTCACATCTACAAAAATAAAAAAATTACGTGTATATATTGAATTAAAGCAAGTACCCGCATCTTTCGTCACCACCTCGTCTGCTACAGTTGTCAGTTGAACTATAGGGACTAGAGTTCCCTTAGGGGGATCGACTGTAATACACCGTAAAATCATAATTTAATTATATTTTTTTCCTATTTTTTTCCTTTGCATAAAATTTATTTTTCACTTCTTTCCGATTCAGTAATTTTTTTACGTTTCCAGTAATTCTGAGTTGTCTTTTAGCACATTACTCATCTACGTGTTTATCGTAATTCAATATTTCTATATTTTACCCTGAGGATTTTAAAATTTTTATTTTAGTAAAATTTATTTTATTTTCGTGTCCTTGTCGAACCTTGCTAAAAACCATACCTTTGAGTTTTTACACTACATTTTATTTAACCATTACATTTTCTGCACTTTACTTCACTTATTAATATTTCAAAAAAAAAGAAAATATAAAACAAAACAACCCTTAGCCCATATGCCGCCCCCTATTACCCCCAACCCACACTCCTTTTTTTGTAGTTTCCCAGGCTCATCATGATAGTGTACATGCATTTTTCTTTTTAAACCACTCTATCTCTACTGCAAGCCAAAAACACAGGTATACTCAGAGAAAATAAGTTTCTCCTCCTCCCGCCTCTATGCCTTGTTTGTCGTCGAAACCAACACCCCACCAATCATCAAACTTTTCTCCTACTTATTTTACATTACATACAATAACCTCTTCTAAATGACCATGCAAGGTTTTGATTAAGATTGTTGATTTTTAAGATTTTTTGAAATTGTTGGTAAAGTCAAGGTTTAAGGGTTTTGTATATTGGTGATTAACAAGATTTTGGGGTATTCGAAAGCTTTGGATTTGTGGTTTTGGTTTATGTGTTGGTTTGAACCCCACCAAGAACAAAGAAAGGGGCGAACCCTTGATTTTTCTTTGCATTCCTAGTTGATTTGTGTAAGTTTTGGAACCCTTTTCATGTATATATTGATTTATTTATACATTTATTTATTTTGTTCTTAGAATTCATATGATTTATGTGTCAGAATAGTTTTTTGGAAGTAAATATGTTGGTAAATTAGTTAGATGATAGGGATAGGTGATTTTGGGATTATTGTGAAGTGTTGGTGGAGTTTTGATGGAGTTTGAGGTGTGTCGAAAACTATAGATTAATGCAGAAAATTAAAAGATCAATTATGGGTGTTGTAAAAATATTTACTAGTTTTTGGCTTTAAAATATAATAGGGCTTGTTTTTACGATCGTTTTGATATAAGGATCGTCTCATAACTCTTAAAAATGAAGATTCTATGGCCATTTAAAGTTTTGAAAATTTATATAAAAAGTTGTAAAAAAAGTATTTTCTGCGTAGATTTTAACCGGGCGTCTAGGATACTTTTTGGTTCGTTTTGGCCTTCGGGTAAAGCATGAAAGTTGTCTGAAACGATGTTTTCTAGTGGATTTGATAGATTTTTGGACTGGAAATGCATAATGACGGAGTTTGAGTCACTTAATGTTGAAATTTTTTTATATATAAAAGCTGTCATAATTTTAGTGATTGGCAGAAACGAAAAAGGGTATTTTGGAATTTTTCTGGTCTGAAGCATCCTTCGGGTAAGACATAAAGGTTGTTCAAAATGGCGTTTTACATAAGGTAACGCTGGAGTTTAAGTCTGAAAGTGTAAGACGGTGGAGATAATTGGAGTCAAAGTTGATAAAATTATCAAAAATAAAAAGTCAAACATGTAGAGCTGATTGAAACTTTATTTTGTGTTTTTAAGCGTTTTTGAGTCATTTTGAGCTTGTAAAACTTTAGCGCATATTATCGTATGATTAATATAGTATAAGGGTGGGTTTGAGCGTGTCTAAAAATAGTAAGTATATTTTAAAAAACTATATATATATATATATATACATACATATATATATATGGGTTGAATAAGTGGTTTAATATTATGTCCCTTAGCGCGTGAGTGGTATTGGAAACTATAAATGTTTAGGGACGATATTAACGTCCCGAATTTCTAAACTTTCTAGAAGTGAAAACTTTCTTAAAATAAAAACTTTCCTAAAATAGAAACTTTCCAAAAATAGTAATCTTTCAGAAAAGTGGCGTAGCTTAATTACGAATAAAATATCTTCTTAAGGGAACGTTTTTGCCAAATAACTTAGGACACACATATGGATTCTATTATACATTTTTATATATCTATAACATATATATATATATATAGGGCTAACTATTAGTGTATAAATATGATTTAGTGGCTGGATGTCACCTCAACGATGACATGGCACCCACATGGCATTAAATTTTAGAAGTTTTTTAAAAATATTGGTCATGGCAAGGCTTGAACTTGTGACCTATGGTTAAGATGCAAGGGGGTTAACCAACTGAGCCAAGCCACCATTTGTGTTCTACTATACAAAACAATAATGATATGTTATAAAATCATACGAACCCATGTTGTTATCTTTTGATTTTTAAAAATATTTTTCAAGATATACTCCATAAATTTCATATTCAAGATATACTCCATAATTTCAAGATATAGATTCGGTATTAATCCACCCTTTTGCTATGCCTATGCAAATCTTAAGGCGCTCTCCCCATGAGCGATGTCTCATCTCTTTGTTACCAAGATATTCAACAAGGCTTGCATTAACATCTTCGCAAATCATAACCGTCTCATCATATTCATCACAAAAACCAATGAGAAGGATGATGTTTTCGTGTTGGAACCAGGTAAGTATCTCAAGCTCTTTACGGTAGTCATACATAAGTCTATCCATGTTACTAGTTCATGTACGGCGCCAGTTGCCTACTGATGACATCAAATAACGTTACATTTATATCATCATTTATCCCTAATAAATTATCTACTTTTATATAATTATTGCAAGAATCGTTACTTAATTACTTAAAGTTGTAAATTGCAGTAATTACGGAATGATTTGTGAAGACATGCTAAAAGACACACTTTTTGGAGCTTAAACGATGATATTTAAATATTGCTTATTTTTGCTCAATACGCTATATCCAGAAAAGAAGATACGACATATCAGCGTCTGGACTTCACAAGAAAACGCGCATTCTCAATTTCCAATACGACGTATCCTACTGTCTATCTAGCTTGATAAACATTCAAAGATTCAGTAATAAATATAATTTGGGAAGGATATATCTAATTGATTATGAACGTAGCACGCACTCCAAGGAAAACACCCCTATACGTCGTATTGACCTCATTCAATACGGTGTATCAATCAATTTTCAGAGACTATAAATAGAAGACTCAAAAAACAAGTTTTCGGTGTGCAAAATCATATTCTCTATACCATACACATAAAAGATGATTTTATGAAGAGAAGAAGAGCAGCCAAAGGTCAAGCATCAATCACGACTCCATAGAAGACACCGTGTAATTCCTATACTCTTGTAATCATTTAATTTTTGGTATCGTTCGGTAAAAAATTTAGTTTACCTTGGTTATTTGATCACGCTTGTATAATTACAATGGTTATGGGCTAATACCATCGGGTATTAGCCATCTTAATGAAGATTTAATGTTTGGTTTGTTTTAATCTGATTGCTTAATTTATCGTTGATTGTTTAATTATGTTTATCACCTAATACTTGTCTACGTGTTTGAATATGCGACCTATCATTCAACTAGGTCTAGTGATACCTAACAAGTTATCTAGATACTCGAATAGCTCTCCATATCGTGTTTTATATTACTAGACCAATAGGATCACGAATAATGTTTTATCTTTGTCTTTAAATTATGAGCTTAGTTGGACCGGTAGGTGACTTGTATGTTTTAACAAGTATGTTCTTAATTAACTGATAAGGACTTGAACAGTGAACTACTAGTATATAAAATACCGTCAAACAGTAAGTGGGTAAAGTCCCGATGGGCTAGGGTTTAACAAGATCACCATTGCTTTAATCTCTAGATAGATTATAATTAAACTAAAAGGATGCTTTATGTGGATACGTTAATTGTGACAATATTCAACGTGTCTAGGTCTTAGGATGATGTCCCGCCTAAGTCTTAAGAATGATATGCCGCTTTGAGATAAGTAATCATTGCACTTAACAAACAAACCATCATTTAATCAGATTTAATATGGCTAATACAGTTTTCTATCATTTGGCTTGTACCGCTCTTTTATCTTATAATTATTTTCTTGCATGCTTATTGTGTATTGAATTGATTATTGTTACCACAAAACTTGTGTCAGTCTCTCAGGCTAAAAACCCCCCATTATCATTAGAACTAGGTTTAGCATAAGTTTAACAAGCAATTAGAATTAACTAGATTAATTAGATTAATTAAAATACTGATAGAATATAAGGTTAACGACCTCGCTCTTAGTGTTCGACACCCTACTTACCGCGAAACTCCACCCGATCGGGTACACTGCCTGTTAAAGTGTTGTTTTAGGATAAGTCGGCTAAATATAAATTTAAAACTTGATAATCAATAGATTGACCCTACAAGACAGCACATCACCGACCTTACTTTTTTGGTACATGATAACTTTGCGGTTTTTCTAGGGTTCAGAGAGTTGCCCTCTAGAGTAACCCTGAATACCAAGACTAATATGGGAACTAAATTCTTTAGCACGGTCGATCTCTACAACAGGAATAAGAAAATTTTTCAGGCTTACCTTTGAATAAGACATTGTTTCATTGTTTGATCATACATAGATTTTTAGATTTGCCCTTTGGTCTCTGATATAAGTTGACTTTAATATAAATATCATAACTTATGGACTAGAATAATGCACGTTGAGAAAATTAAATTCCATGCCACTATGTTATCATTTAGAGGGTTTTCTTTAATAACACAAAGTATTCAATAATTAATTGTGATGCATATGGTTGGTCACTCATAACAGCTAAACAATAAAGTGAAGAGATGAAATATATTATAGTATGTTTTTTCTTCAAATTCAATGGTTAAACTGTGTTGATCGAGGTGTCCAAAAATTAAAAGTCATATATGGTTGAAAACCTTTGTTAAAAATTATCGGCCCGTAAAGTTATATGCACTTGAGAGTTGAGATGATGCTCTAACTATGATGCAACTTAGTTTTCTTTCTTGTAAATTTAGCTCATGCATGGATGTGCCAATTTTCACCTGATAGTACATATGCTCAGTATCTATTATTCGATTTTAGTTCAAGACACCCTTATGCCTCTCTATTATGTTTCATGAATAAAGAAAACCCTCTAACCCAAAACCCTAAATGTTATCTATAAATACAAAAGAGTTTGACAAACTACAAGCCGTACATCATTTAACATATTATTTTGTCAATAGTTAATGCGTTAGTTATGATTTGAAACTATATTATTACATTCGGTAATTTTCAACCCATTTTAATTAAAAATGTATAGTGAGGCTTTATTTTCTATTGGTTTTGTCAGACGTTGTTTGGAGATCCTAGAAGAAGGATCCAACTTGATCTACCGGAATGCCATAACTTCTTGAAGTGTAGTTGTTGCAGCAAAACTAGCAATTCTCCATGTTTATCAATGCATGATACGACACTAATGTAAAACTCTTTTTTCAAATGTTTTATGATTAAAATAGTATCTTAACCACATTCATGCTTTTCCACAACTTCCTTCAAGCTTGGGATGTGGAAACTAAAAGGTGGTAAATTTGATGCGTGCTCTAAATAATGACCCGTGTCGATACGCATCATAACAAAGGGTAATTTGATCATTTGCAGCCTTTTCTCCTTTGAAACTTAGATTGGGAGGTACTCTTAAAAATAGGTTGATATACCAAAGCCAAGGGGATGAAGAGCCATGTTCTCAGTTCACTATAACTCCTGATGGTTTATTTGGCTACTGATATGTGCTTAATTACACATATCTTTTACCTTTAAAAACGAGCTACAATAACCAAAAACGGACTCAAAATGCCAAATATAATATAAAGTTGTTTGATTATTAATAAGTCTCTTTTGATATTTTCTTTCTTCACAGGTGTCTGACTCATTTTTGACCTTCATAAAATTATCTTTGTTCAGCGATTTTCTCGTTGATGGAACGAACAATTCTGAAGATTATTCAAGTTTTATCTATCACACACGGTGTTGATTAAATCACTTAATTTTGATTGAATTTCTTAGGCAAGACAAATCGTTTCGTCAAATTCTAGAGCTAACATTAAAGCAAGATTACCATTATAGCAACCTATATCATACAGACGAGGATTCGCTCTTTGAGCTTTCTTGAGGTAATCAGGGTTTAACAAAACTCGTTTTACAATTACGATTAAGCATATTCATTGTTTGAACTGATTGACCGGTTTTGTAAACAATATCATCCAAAGCTTTGACCTTATTTTCTAAAGCAATGACCTTTTCAATTTCTTTGTCTTCACGAGTTTTGTAAAACTTAATCTGGGCCAATTTTTCTTGTGACATTATAGAGATGGTTTCTTGATGTGCAAAAAGATCCTTTTTCATTTCTAAAATCGTTTGATTTAAATCGTTTATCTTTTGAGTATATTCATTAAATGACTTTTCAGATTCCATTTTGTATGACGTTAAATCCCCTTTAGCTTTTGCACAATCAATTGCCACCTTTGACGCATAATTCACATCATGGTATCTATCAAGTTCAGCTTGGAACTTCTTAAGGTCTTTGAACATCAAATGATTAGTCTTTGACAATTCATTGTTTGCTTCTTTAAAATGGTTATTTGATGATTCTAAACTTTTATTTTTAGTTTTAAAATCCTCAATTTCACCTTTGAATTTATCAACTAAAGCCTTGTTTGATGTTTCTAAAAATTTATTATGGTTTTTCCTGTCATCAATTTCACATTTTAGTTTCTCAATTAAAGAAGCAAGCAAATCACGTTCATTAACAAGATCATCATCATCCCGGTCATCCTGTTCTCTATCATAACTCATATCCAATGAATCAATAATTATGTTATGTTTATCTTTATCAACCGGATATGTGTCATTAACAGATTCAGGTTGCTCAGGATGTTCACTTTCAATGGCAAACACATTATAGTTATCATCATTATTTTTTACCTTTTGCAATGGCTCAACATCAAAGATGGGTCCAGAATTATCAGTAACATCTAGAGTAACCTCTTGAATCTGTGCCATGTACAGATAATGTGCTTCCAATTCCTGATCTTCAGGTTCATCATCAGTGTCATCCCTCCAATCAGCTTGTTCAGCACTCAACTAGATTCCAGCTTCCTCTTGCTTACATAATAGCATTTTCTCCTTGTGATAAGCTGCATCCTTTGCCCGTTTCTGTTTCTGACATTCCCTTGCTACATGCCCATATTCTTTACAATTATAACACTGAATCCCAGACTGCTGCACCACCTGTGTACCTACATTCTCCCTAGCCCCAGCAACATTAACTACCCTCTGATTATCATACCTAGTGCCTTTGTTAATCCTTGGAGTATTATCCTGATTTTCTCTATTGGTGTTTGATGAAGTTCTGATGTTGTTGTTGGTAGGTTTGTAGATTTTCTTTAATGATAGAGAAATTAAAGCCATGAGTTTATCAATATCCTTTTCTTTTGACAATGCATCATCTTCAACAACCATTTTAGGTTCTTGATCATAAGTTGGTGAAGGAGAGTTGATAATTGCTTTTCCTCTATTTCTGGTAGTAGCTTGTTGCGATCTTGTTTAGGAATTGTTAGTGTAGTAAGTAGGATGGTTTTGAGGATGGTAAGCGGGTTGTTGTTGAGCAACAAGTGCAAGTGGATTAGCAGTACGTACTAGTCTTTCATCTCTTAATTCATTGACTTCATTCTAGTGTTGCTTCAAAATGTCATAAAGTTTGTAGTAGGAGACAGTCTTCAACTCTTGACTCTGCCTAACAAGTGCCACAAACCTTTGCTATTCTGGTTGTAATTAAAGTAAGAACTGAACATTCACTTGATGATTGGTAACATCACACTTATTTCTGACAAGCTCATTCATCATCCTGTAGAACCTTGA
>BQNB010074688.1:0-24996 GCA_026074375.1 Tanacetum coccineum | reverse complement strand
GCCCGTTGACCAAAAGATATGTACCATTTGTCTCTAAATACGAAATGTTATCTACCGTTAGTCGCTCCTCTAACGGCCATCACTGACGCTTGATATGTAAATTTGTGAAGGCCGTTAGAAGGAAGGAGTAACGGTAAATAATGTTTCGTATATAGGGACGAACGGTGCTTATTTTTAGATCAAGAAACAAACTTCTTCGGTCAATGCAAATCATAAAAACAAACGATGTAATTTACTACTGTAAAACTGAAAAATGTTATGTCCATATAATGTTCACAAAAGAATTTCACAAGCACGATGTAGTATGGTTTACTAATCAAATTGTATTACTATATTTTTCTTTTCTTGAATTTCACTATCCATATTATGTGTGAACTTTTTATGTGAATTCAAATTTTTATCAGACACATTAATTGTGGTATTAGGTATTTTATCATAAAATTCAAATCTGTTATTTACGCACAACCAACTACCTCAAGTGTCGGTGTATTGATTTGAAAATTTATACTCTAGGTATTTAAAAAAAAAGGTGATAAGTGTTATTAGTTGTGGATATTTAATTTTGTTTAAAAATAGTACTGACATTAGATGAGAACTTAAATGCAGAGTGGAGCAGAGAGATTAAAGAGCGTGGTCGGAAGCTTGGTATTGGCATTGGCCGTTTTCAACTGGCTCTAGGCCCTATATTGTTTTTTTTCTCATTTATTTATTTCATTGCATCTCATTTATATAATTTATAGTATTAGTATTATATATTGAAAACTCCATTTTAATATACAACTCCCGGATCGATCTAGATGCGATTTTGTGTATGGCCCCCTTGTAATTTATTCTTATAGTATTTCTTCAACTGTTATGGTGATTTATTTATTTGTTTTTGTAGTCATTTAGTTGTATTTGGATTGTCTATATTGTTTTTGTCTACTCGTGATTTGAATTATCTATTCCATTATACGATTTTGTATGTATGAATGAATATGAATACTTTATGTTAAATCGTGCATGTTGTTTATCAAATTAGTATAAAGACATTTCGCAAATCCCGATAGTATCTAGTTTTTATTTCAGTAGTTCTGAGATAGAAACTTCGTTCAAAGGAATTCAAAAGGTTTTGCTAATGACATTTGTTAAAGTTGCTGTTAAAAAGTTATTTTTACTACAGTTGTTTATTGCGAATTCATCTATGAATTGGTTGTGTATTCACTTTTCATGAGAATGCATCCAAATTTTCAGGAATACCAATCCGATCATTAGTAGATGTAACTAAAATCTTCTATTAACCACATGCAAAACCAAAAATAAAAGTATATATGGATTTTATTGTTCAATCAATTTACAAAACAACTTTTATTTTGTTGAGACATTGGGATGAGTTAAAGTTACGATGGACTTTATTTGGGGTCTATAAGTTATGAATGAATATGAATACTTTATGTTAAATCGTGCATGTTGTTTATCCAATTAGTATAAAGACATTTCGCAAATCCCGATAGTATCTAGTTTTTATTTCAGTAGTTCTGAGATAGAAACTTCGTTCAAATGAATTCAAAAGGTTTTGCTAATGACATTTGTTAAAGAACGTACTAGTAATATTTTGTTATAACATGAAACATGTTACCGTTATGACATTAATATGTCACTCTTCACGCAATAACTTGGAAACCATACTTGTTTTGTTTTTGTATTAAGGTGGTGTTTGAATATAACTTAATTGACTTAATATAAAAAAACTTAATTAATTAAGTCATGTGAAAAGTTGTTTGTTTTTAACTTAATCAAAATAAATGATTTAAAATAATAAGTGATAAAACTGAGGGTCCCCACATTAAGTCATTCGTTAATTAAACACGACTTAATAAAAATTAAAACTGTCTAGATATATGTTGTCTATTTATAGATGAATAAATGATTGTTTGTTTTGTGTGCTTAATAAAGTGCGTGGATTAGATAAAATACAGTTATACCCTTTTATATGAAATAAGTGTTAATAAAAAATGAGAAATGCTATAACCACATAAACTATACAAAAAGATTTTCACACAATGAGGTGTAACAAAATAATTTGTTAAAAAAGAAGAGTTAGTAAAGTAAAAAAGAAAACAATTGGACCAAGTGTGATGCTATAAAATTAGTGGGGGGTAAATATGTAAAAGTTGTATAAAAGTGATGACTTAATTAGTTAACACTCACTCTCATGGCTTTTTCCAGAAGTTCTTCCATTTATTTTAAGCACCAAACAAACATTCGGTTAATGACTTAATAAATTTACATATTTATGAATTAAAACATTTAAGTCATTATCAAACACTACCTCAATTTCTTCATACGTAATACATAGTAATTATTGGAGACGTATCACTAAATAAAGGGCGTTACACCTAATTAACTCGGTTAATTCTACCTTTTGCCATGCTAATTGTAAATTACGTAATCAGGCTTTGCTTGATTTTCTGAGTTTTCTCTTCTTTCTCACTGTTGTTCAATCATATGTAATTAATCAGTTAATTTTATTCGGATTCGAACTCAAAATTCTTCCAAAAGTCCAAAAGGTCCCTTCGATGTGTGGAGCATTTGGAGATGAACTGATGAATCATAAAGTCATGAAGAAACTCTAGTGGTCCATGCAAAAGATAGTGGGCCTATTGGGCTAATAAAAGCTATCAAGAAACATTTGTAATGTGTACAACTTTTAGTTTTGAGTTATGTTATAACTAGTCGAACAAGCAAGATAACTCGCGTGTTGCGGCGGGGCTTATGTTTTTGTCAATTGATTACATCAAAAGTGAAGCTCCATTTCAAATATTATGTTTTTGTCAATTAAGTCACTGTAAACCATTAAACAAATCCGACATATACGACGTGTTCACGGTCCTCTTTGTCGATGGAGTGTTTATCAAGAAAAGGCATTGCTTCAGTGCCTCAAGAGGAATCTCTGAGTTCTGTTAACCGCACCGTTGGTTGTATTTTAGATATACAAAAGTTAGCCAAGAAACAATTTGTACATATCAACTTCAAATTGCAACAATGAGTCTGAGATTTCAGAAAAGCTTAGTAGTAGGATCTTTAGATATAATCATATTATGACTCACCCGCATAAAAATCTGAACAATATATGTAGTATGTTACTGATAATCCTCCCTAGCTAGTACAAATCTTACATGAAAATCATTTACCACAACCTGGTTAACGTACCCAATCGACAGTTATTTTCTGTTCGAGTATTAGCTTGCCTATCTGAATTTCAGCGTAAACAGCTTGTGGTTAATTTGTCAAGCCTCATTCTGTAGCTATCTCCTATCTTCTGCTGCAACATTAAGCAATTTACGATAAGCATATGATCAAGGCGTATAATAGTCCCTAGCAGGGACGGAGCCACTTGTAGAGGAGGGTATGCCATGGCCCATCGTAAAAGTCTAAAGAAAGTTCACTTCCTTATAATATTACATGTAGTGAATCTGGTCTATATTAAAGATTTGACCCACCCTAAATATTTTGGCTCACCCATTGCAAACACAGTATTTAGTTGTAACTTCTATTAGCAAAAGTAAAATACCAACATTGAAACAACCTGATATTTAATAGCAGCAACATTGGAACAACCCTATATTTTATAGCAGCAGTATATAGTTAATTAACTTATAATTCAGCTTACGGGTAACTTTTGACTAAAAGTTGTTCCTATAATCTTCTCACATTATCTCTTCTAAGGTTTTCAAGGTTTTCGATATTTTTGTGGCCAACCCAAATTAAAAATCTTGGCTTCGTCACTGGTCTCTAGTTTATAAAGCTATTGAAATACTGCAATAAGCCAGATACACCAAAGGTCACCACCTATTTAAACCTTTCAAATGGGAAATTAACAAAACCAACGAATTTCTAAAAATTAACAAAACCAACGAATTTCTAAAACTGCAACCTTAAACATTATTATATCCAGAGGTCATAATAAGGGGATAGAAGAACAAAGTCATTGATTTAATATACCATATAATCTGCTTATTATTATATGTAGAGACTTAAGAAAAACGCTAGCTCAAATATTGAGAGTGTATAGTGTTCACATACCTGGTCATTGTCGCGTATAATCGCCGACACCAAATGAAAACTTTATCCGCTATCCAAGCTCTCTGGTGCTTTTCAAGAGGTTGGCATCAGTTGTGTGTCCAATAGTTGGCCGAACTGTAAGAGACGAAAGTGAAGATGCGAAAATGAAAATCAGACTGGGTGAAATAGTGCACTTCCAGCAGAAGGCTGATTTGCAGCACGATTACTTCGAAAATATGTTTTAGACCATTGTGAGCACACAGTGTACTGATTTAAGTCTTATTGACAAGAAAAGAAATATGCACATACCTGAATAGCCCTTTTAGGTAGGACAGTTGCTTGAGGGTAATTGATCATTCTTGCAACCTTTGAGAAAATATTAACAAATTAAGCATTTGAGTACACCGAGAATACTTACTTCCATAACTAATACAATTAGTTTATTTGTCCTGTAGACCTCACTTAAGATTTTCTTACCTCCGACTCCGCTTGGTTGGCAAAGGTCTGCAATCTCCTATAAAGGTATATCAAGCAGAAGCCTTATTACATCCTCGTCAAGAAAAGGAAATCGAGCCTAAACAAAACCGATATGTGATTAGCATAATTCAGAAAACCGGAAACTATTATAACCCATTCACGTGTAATGGGTCAGTTTGGGTTACATTTTATCTCTAAAGGGTCAAACAGGTAGAATAAAAGGTAGTTAAAAACAAACACGTCAAACGGGTTATCAAGAGCAGTTATACCTCTTTGCCGATTACTTACAACGGCACCATAGTATAGCCTCTTTTTCTTCCCAATCATCATAACATATCTAACCAATCTACTTGCATTTTCAGTATTGAATAACTAAAAATATGGACAAAATTTACCATGTCAACCCCAGAGGGCACTGGACGAATACGTGATCCGGAAGGTACTTTATTGAGCATCTCAAGTCAAGCATAAAGAACGACTCATAAGGGTTGTTTTGAAAAATAAAACGTTGAAAGTTTTAAACATAACAATACTAAGTTTTAACATCGATTAAATTGAAAGATTCAAAGTTAAAATGCGATAGCTTTAAATAAGTTTAACAACGGTATTTTAAAGACTGATAAATCGCTGTGTAAAAACCGGTACAGGCAAATAGACTTCACATAAGTCAAGCAACAGCATCCATGCTAAGCACCTGAGAAAAACATGCTTAAAACGTCACATAAAGTGAGTGATATTCATATGTTTAGTTAACGTTGTTATAGTGGCCACAAGATATCAAAACGTATGCGACAGTTATAACAGATACAACTTCACATAAAAAGTATTTACGTTGCACTAAGCTCATGACACTGAAGCTAATTACGCAAGATAGCATGTACATTGCTATAAGTATTTGTTTGCCCTTCCAGGTGTCCGACCAAAGACAACCTAACCAGTACGACATGACATATATCCGTTTATCGGGCGCCCCATGGGTAGTGAGCGCTACTCACCCGGATAGGGATAATTAGTCCCAATAGATCTATTTATTCATTCGCGCTCCCTCGACCGGTCCTCCAGTCAAGAGATTGACAGTTCATGATAGTTCGGGCAGTAGTGGTCTAAAAGCTACTTAGGCAACACGTAAACAGGGAAAATCTCACGTAAAGTACTTGTGTCCAGTTTTAAAAATAAGCAATGTTTCTCACCTCAAGTTATAAAACATTTAGTCAAAACGAGTAAAAGAGTGGGGCTATGAACTCACCTTATACGGGTAAGTGGATAAAAAGGAATCAATCAAGTGAAAATAAATCTCACGGTTCTAGCGACAACCTATCATATAGTCGTCGTTTAAGAATGATGTACAACGAATAACGCTTAACACAAGAACTGATCATCCGAGCACGAGTAGACACGGCGTATCCCTTTTTAAAACTTACTTTCGAAAGTTATAAGTTTTGACAAGTCTCGACGTTTTGAAACATCTTCAAAAATATTTTGTCTTTTAGTGTATTTCGTCTTTTAGTGTATTTCGTCTTTTAGTGTATTTCGTCTTTTAGTGTATTTTGTCTTTTAGTGCATTTCGTCTTTTAGTGTATTTCGTCTTTTAGTGTATTTCGTCTTTTAGTGTATTTCGTCTTTTAGTGTCCCGACACATCAACGTTGACCCAACGACCAAAAATGTTGACCTAAACTCGACACTTAACGTTTTTTCTACATTTTATCATAAGTTTGATAATAAAAGTATATTTTCGATGCTTTTATAAAGTTTATGAAATTTCGGCATGACCTTTCTAAAAATATCGACTTTCCATTTTTATCAACCTCGACACGTGAAAACATCCGTTTTACAAAAGTACATCTTTTATTGACTCGAAAGAATATCCGATCTATTTTCGACAACACCTCAAATATCGGAACAAATCCGTTCTAAACCTAAACCTCTTCGACATTCAATTTACGCTTACAACAAATCCAACATCTAACTTAATCTCTTCGCCAACAATATTTAAACTTAATATACGATAAATCTTAAATAAACGATATAGCCGTAGTGATAACAATATATTTATCAAAATAGTCACAACGAACTTTTATGCACAAAAGTACAACTACCTTTTTATGTTCTTCCATTTATAAACAAAAAGATTAAACTTAGAGACTTGTAATTTTATAGAAAAATAGATAATGATTTTCACAACGATCCGCTTTGTACACCTTGTTCGGAATGATCATACGAATGCAAAAGTACAACTTATTTATGAAAAAGTAGAGATGACTTACAAAGAAACACGACGAAAGATGATTAGAAATCAAAAACAACCCAAACGTTGTTTAATAATGTACCCGGATGAAATAACAATCAACTCGAACAATATATCTTCAAATGGTTGATCAAAGATTAAAAATGAATGGATTTGGGTGTGTGTTTGATGGTTCGGCCAAAGAAAGAAAAGAAAAGAGATGTATGTGTGTTTTAGAGAGCGAAAGCACAAGAGAAAATGTTTTTGGTTAATGAAAGGAATGAAATGAGAACAAGTGAATATATCTACAAAAATCACACACACATTCACACACACTAGTGTGTGAGTCGGTTTGGTTAGGGGACAAGGAATAGGGGACCAAAATGATCCTCCTATCACACACACCTAGTACTAGTCCTTTGCCACAAATCATGCCAGCTTGTCTAGAATAATTTGATTTCAAATTTTGAATCCTATGTATGTATACATACATAACCGGTTGGGGGGGACCAAAAATGGCTTCCCAACATTCTAGGAAATCATGCAAGATTGTATTTAATTTCAAGAGATCCCATGCACAAGTAAAGATACAAACCAAAAACCCGTATCCCACGTAAATAACGAACACAGTAACGACATCACAAAAATTACGAATTTTTAAATAATTCTTAAACATAAAAACGTGGCATTGCCAAAAACTACAATTTTGGTGTCCCGTATCGCTCCCGGGGACGCTTCTCAGATAATAAACGAAAACCACTTCCCGTTAAACCGTAAACAAACAAACTTTTAAAAATTCAATTTTCTACACGGAAATGGCTACTTTATTGAACGGAAATTCTCGGGTTGTCACAGGGATCATGGTCCCCACCATATTTTTTAGAAGAATGCAACAAACCACTAATGGAATCCTCAGCCGTGAAAGTGAGCGAATGAATCCATCTATCGTGATAAATGGTTATCTTCCTTAGCTTTTGATTGCTCTCAAGTTGGAACGTAAATGGATTTTAGGAAATAAAGACACCGTTTATATAAAATTTAAATTACGATATTAAGAAGAAAACTTACATTACAATTAAAGAGAGTATATGAAGAACCTGAACAAAGTCCAACCTAAAATAATTATAAAAGAAGATCGAGGCTCGTGTTGAACACGATTCCCTTAAATATATGAGTTGTCATCTTTAACACTATTTCGGGGTCATCAACCCCTTAAATCATGCAAATATGCCTAGATTATGTGCTTAATCATTTGTTTTTAGGTTTTTAACACTTGGATGACATTTGGAGGAAATACACGTGAGTTGGGCTCATTTGGAGAAGAAACGTACGAGATTATAGACCTACACCAAATCCTTGAAGAAGTATTGCTTACAGAACATGGAGACGGCGTCGCAAGCATAAAGCGACGCCGTCATGATCTATTCAGTGACTGCGTCTGGAATTTGGAGACGGCGTCAAGACGTGGCCGACTTAAGGAGGATCTAGAATCATCCACGTAGCGATGACATTAGGACTATAACGCGACGCTGTCGCCACGATATCTCTATATATACAAAACCGATTTTAGGGTTTTAGTGTGTAACTTTTGGGATAACTTTGTATAACTTAGGGAGACAAACCTTAGTCTTTGTAGCTCCTTCATATGTCATTTTTAGGACCTCAAAACCCTATTGTACTACATTTGATCCATATTTTAATTCAAGTAAGGTTATTTAACATTAATCATTCAATATATCTATGTGATTTGTATGAATATATCTCTTACTTCTTTTATAACATGTGATCTAAACCATCCTTTGTAATTGCATATGATTGCATGAAAAGTCGGATTGAAGACCTTTTACTGTTGCTTCCCTTGTTGATGGAATGTGCGCGTTAGCTTTAGAAAATCGCTTTGTTTGTATCCAGCTATTTGACAACATCTAGGGAAACGCGAGTCGTAAAAGGATACCAAATGTAACATCTCATACTACCTTGCCCCATAAATGAGTTGATCCTCTTAAGGTATTTCACACCATTTAAAATTCTCTTATGGCCTTGTAATAGACTTCATACACCTTAGTTGTGCTTTTGCTATGGAATATTAAAAAACGACGGATTCGTGTAATTCGTTTCATAACTTAGAAATACTTACACATTACATTACAAGTGTGACAAGGCAACAAGATTAGGAAATCAATCTAATCAGTAATGCAATGATTAAGTAAATACATTTAAAAAAATTATATAAAGTTAGCACCAGTAATATTTATCAATTAGTTTAGTTAATAGTTTACAAACCAACCTCTTAAACCATAGATTTACCTACTTTCTATAAAATATAAAAATATAAAAATAATCTTTTCTCAACCCCTAGAATTCTGTTAGGCCGTGATCAAACCTTCCCAATGTATTCCCCTAGAGAACGATAACAACTCCCGAGTCTTGCCTATACTACTACTACAATGGTTAGGTACTCTGCCTATGGAGTTGTAAAACTTCTTGTTGAAGTCTAACGACGACCGCATCAAGTTTTTGGCGCTGCTGCCGGGGAACCACTTTCGAGGCTCTAGTATGGGACTACATGGCAGCACGCACTAAACAAATAGAGATATTTGAATATACTATTTTAAGCAATGCGAGGAGATCAGCGATATAATGACTAAAATCTTTGGGCTTTTAAAAGAACTCATGACCAACAGAGCTCCTGAAAAAGTGTTGATAAGGGAAGAGGCTAAATTTATTGATCCCACTTCAATAGATCGAATTCCTTAAGCTTGTTTAAGGTTTAGTTATATTAGATAAATCTAACACAACTATAGTAGAAACTGTGTTTGAATGTATTAAAGATTACGCGGGAATCTAACTTTAATATTAAAAAGAATTATAAAGAAACATTAATTCAATGAACAAACAATTCAACAATAAGCTCCAAATATTATAAATGATAAAAATATGAATACTCTTAAAGTATTAAAGTTACAAAACCTTAGCAGCTGATGAAATATAGGGGGGGTGCGTCTAAACTTCAAATGATAATAAAAGATTCAAACTCCATGCCCTAGGACCTCCCTTTTATACACCAGGAGCCTTATCGCTTACAATACTTTCTTAATACCCATATATCCTTTTCTATAAACAAATAACTTTAATACATAATCATATAAGCAGTAAACCTGGCATTAACCTTATCAGCATTAACTATCTCTGAGCAGTCTAACCTGAGCAGTACTAATATTCACTAGTAGGTAGTAACTTTGTACTAAGCATATAATCCACTTAGCATATTTCCACTAGCAACTACTATCACCTACAGTAGTAACGTTACTACCATATAAACACTTAGCAATATTTTCCTTTGAAGTTCATGAGCAGCACTAAATCCAGCTGAGCAACATTAACACAAACATGAGCAGCAGTAATTCAAACAACATCAAGAAGACTTTTAATCCCAACAATCCTCCCCTAAACTTGATATTCTTCTTCAAAATCATCAAGTTTCTTCATTTAAAGCTTCATCAACACTAGGAGGATGCTTCCAAACACTTCTTTACTTCTTAAGATTGTTTCATGAAGATTTTAAACAAGCTGATAAGCCATTTCACTTTCATAGTCAATTATAAGCTTCTTTTCCAACATCATTGAAAGTGTAGATGGTGTAAGGGGATACTTCTTCTCTACCAACATATAAATCTGCACATGTTGCATCATCAAGGAATGTACTCCACAGGAGTCATACAGCTTCCAATTCAACACTTTGTATTCTTGTTGATTCTTCCATACTTTATCTTCTACATGTGGTTCAAACATTGTTTTCAAATCACCCCATAACAACAAATCCAAGTCTTCCACTGGTCTTGTTGACTCATATTTAGCTTTTACCAACTTGTACAAATCTTCTAAATCTTCCCTGTCAAAACTTTTAAGCATTTGACTAAAGATCATGTACATTTTAGACTTTCTATCAGCTCTCATTATTTGATAATAGCTTTTTCTTCTTTATAAATCTTCCAGCCAACAATACTTGGAGACTTAACAACTAAAGGTATAGCATCAATTGATACTTCTTCTTCATCTGAAATGATTTCCATTAACTGTTTAAGCTCTGTTGTTTCTTTGTCATCTTCCACCTTTTGCTTCTTTGTAATCTCTTGTATCTGTTCCTGCTCTCTTTTCTTTTCCTTCCACCAACTCTGTTCTAAAGTCTTCAAATGTATTTACCCTTTTGAATGCTCTGTCAAACATCTCTTGGATAGAATTAAACTCTTTCAACTTCAAATCTTTGAGCTTGTATCCTTCCATGTTCTTTAGGTAAGTACACATTATATTTCTCTGTTGAGCTTTTATTGGTGTTTTGTTTCTTTTCTCTTATGCTCTTTTAGCTGCAACATGCTTTCTTCTTTTCTCTAAGAGTTGTTGAAATAATGTAGCCTTTTCTTCAATAGAAAACTCTTCTTGTTCTTGTGCTTGCATTCTTTCAGCCAATTGATGATCAGCATCAATCTTTGCATGTATATCATCCCATGTTTCAATCAAGGCAATATTGGCTTCTTCTTCTTTTTCAGCTTTCTCTCTTGCAAGTCTTTCTTCTTCATCAAATTCAGCTTGTAAATTTAAAGCAGTTTCTTCATCAAGCCTAATTAGATCTTTCTTGTTCATAGGCTTTGCAGGTTCTATCAATATCCCTTTACCTTTGTCATGTGATTGTTGTGAAGATAGTTGTGAAGATATTGTTGTTGTAGATTCACCCAGCTCTTGTCTAACAACCCCTTTCTTCTTGGGTTTTGTACTTTTCATTTCTTTAAGTACTTAAGCCAAAGTAATATCATTAACAGTTGTAGCAAACACCTCCTCACCAGCAGAAACATTCACATCATGAACACTAACCATGGTAATTTCTTCACCTGCATCAATAGCATTAATCTTCCTCTGTTTAGATGCATCTTACCCAAACTTTCTTCATTATCAGAGGATTCTACTCTAGCAGTCAAACCAATTTTGTATAATCACTTTAGCCTATGAATTCTTGACCTATCTTTTTTTTCAAGCTTCTTGACCCTCCTTTTTAAACTAGCAATCTCATAATGTTGAGTGGTCTTTGTCTTCTCTAAATCAAGAACTCGGTTTTGTAAAGTGGTACATAATGTCATCAATTCATTAAGTTTAAGTCTATCCTCGTCACTTCAAAGTGTGTTACCCCTTGCGAGCAGTGAATCATTAGAATATTTAGATACACTCTCAAACCTAGTTTGAGCAATAGTATCCCCTATGGTTTCTTGGCACCAGGGACCACCACCTAAATTAGTTCCTTAGGAACTAGATTCATTAGGTGTTGCCTTGGATTGGGTCTTATTTATGTTACCACTGTCATGCTCTGCTTCTAAGCTAGAAACAATAGTGGCAGCCCTCACCAAACTGTTACCCAACTCCTTATAGACAGCCTTATCTGTAATATTCTTAATAGGATCACTAGGCTGAGGTACCTGAGTATCCTTTCTTTTAGGCTTCCTAGGTTGTTGTATCTTTTGAGGTTGAGTAGATGGTTGAATAAAGGTAGGTGTGTGATGGGAATCAGTTGGAATTGCTGAACCTTCACCCAATTGTGATTGGTTTATTAATACCATTGTTGAAAAGTGTGTTAGGTGTTACTCTACAGAAATCCTTTGCAACCCTTATCAATATTTCTAAAAATATTTTTAGTGTAAGGTGCAATATAGATTCTCTATATTTTGACATCCCATTAAGTTGTTGATCCAAAAAAAATTGTTACAAACCTTGTATACAACAACAATTTGTCAGACAATTTATCTAAGTTTCTAATCCATACTTTCAAAAATGAATTTTGAAATTAATTTCTGTTGTAGCTAAAATAATGGCAGATGCCATATTACTTACTAATCAATTCCAGAGAAGATAAGTCTTTAGATTACACATTGTAAAATAAGTATTAAATTTGGGGAGGGGGAAATTCCATGTGGGAAAAGAAGTTTTATAGAAAGTTAGTTTTTGTAAAATTTTCTCATACCCCATCAGTGTAAGTTGTTCAAAAATGGTAGAATTTGGTAAACAATCAACTACCTCCTCTCTGCAGTTGAAGATCATTCTAATAGATGTTCAATGATGAGTATCTCTTGCATCTACTAGGCATGTAACTGTTTCTTCCCCATTGATAGTTTTGCCATGATAGTAGACCAGAAACTGTTCAAATGCAAAGAATATATATAGTAGATAAACGTTAGTGCATACCTTAATAGGGTGTGCATTCAAAAAATCCCCAATTTGTTTCAAACCCATTACTCTTAACGTTGTAGACAAAAAACGCGACCATATTATTGAATCTGCAAACTTTAGAGTCGTCATTTGTGTTGGGTTTTGATAATGGATGATAAAATTGAGTTAGGGTTTGTAATTGGAGAGTATTTGAAAGAATGAAATCGATTAATTGATTGATTGATTGAAATCAATTTAATCGAAGTATTTATGGAAAATACCCTTAACAACCCAGCAGTAGTAACTCAGCAGTAGTAAGTTATGCCTAGCAGCATTAACTTTGAGTCACCAGTATTAACTTCAATTCCATTCCAAACAGCTTTCCCATCATCAATCTAACACTTTTCTTTGCTTTTCCTGCAAAATGTTAGCCCAAAAACCAAGAAAACACAAGCCATAGCAATTTTCACAATTATCACAGTATTAATTATACCTAACAGTATTAAGTATAACTAACAGTAGAAACTCAGCAGTATTAAGTATAACCAGCAGTATTAATTATACTTAACAGCAAAAACTTTTAATGACATGAATAACAGTACTAATTCATACAAAACTCTACAAAAACATAAAGAGATAAAAGACTTTAAAGATTTAGCATTCCAATACTAGCAATCAAATATTGAAATCTACTTACATCAAAAGCTTTTGTAAGCAAATCTGCAACATTCTTGTTAGTATGGATTTTGACCATTTGAATCAATTTCTTTTCATTGCAATCTCTAATAAAATGATGTCTGATCTCTATATGCTTTGTTTTTTAATGAAAAACAAGATTTTTAATTATGCAAATAGTACTGTTATTGTCAATAAAGATCTTGGTATGCATAAAATTGTACCCATAATCAAGTAGTTGATTCTGAATCCAAAGCACTTGTCCATAACAACTTAAAGCAGCCACATACTCAGCTTTTGTTGTGGAATTTGCAACCACTGTCTGTTTCTTGCACTGCCATGATATTAATCTACATCCAAGGAATTGACAACCTCTGTTTAGACTTCCTGATCCAAGCTACTCTTACATGATCACTATCAGTGTATCTACTAAATCAAAAAGAGAATCTTTAGATACAACAGCCTAATTGTTGACCTTTTAAGTACTTAAAAATCCTTTTCACAGCATGAAGATGTGAAACCTTTGGATTGACTTGGTATCTAGCACAAGCACACACTGCAAACATGATATCAGGTCTTGAAGATGTAAGATACATCAATGAACCAATCATTAACCTATACATATGAACATCCACTTCTTTACCATCTTTCTTTAAAATTTTAGCAACATAGTTATCTTGACTAATAAATATGCCATCCTTCTTCTGCTTCACTTGTAATCCTAAGAAGAATGTAAGTTCTCCCATAGAACTCATCTAAATTTTTTCATGCATTAACTTCTCAAATTCAATGCATAGCTCCTTCTTTGTTGAACCAAAGATGATATCATCCACATAAACTTGGACCAGCAAAATATCACCTTTGTGCCTTTTGATGAATAAGGTCTTGTTAATTTTCCCTCTTTGAAACCCATTGTCCAATAGATATGTTGACAAGCGGATTCGCTAACTAACTCTCTGCTTAAGACTTTCGTAAGCGGATTCGCGATGTTACTCATTGACTTTACGTAGTCAATCATGATAACTCTAGTTGAGAGTAGTTGTCGCACCAATTGCTATCTATGATGTATATGTCTCGACTTATTGTTTTACATTGTGATATGAGCTCTGTCAAATTCAATTGACTATCACACTTTATAAACATGGTCGTTACTGGTTTACGCCATCTTGGTATGTCCTTTACGAATTAACGTAAATATCTCGCATATTCTCTAAATTTATCTCAAATAATAAATTCATATTTCATCATAGATTTAGCTATAAACATCTATTTGAAATAATTTTAAGATTTCTAAGACATAGCTTCCCACTTAGCGTAAATGCATAAGCTCGCTCTAGTGGATCTAGAGTCTTATATATAAGAATCCATATTTGCATTACTCTATCATTTGATAGCAGCCTGCAATTCAATATCGCAAGTATCATAGTACTCGTGTAATACTATTCAAATGATCATCACTTGAATTATTGGTATATCTACTTGACCTGGTTATCAGGTCACATATATGTCATCAGACACATAAGATGCCTAATATTCTTTGAGGCAACACCTTTCCCTCTATTTAAAATAGATTTAAAAAGTTGTCATTGGATTCTAGCTAGGCCAGAATCCCCCACATTGAACCTCTCAAGAATATTATCCTTATAATGTTTTTGACTTCAAAAGAAATCCAAATGGGTTCATATTATCTTAGTTCCAAGAACCATATCGAACAACTAATGAAGTTCATGTCAAATCTTGACTCCAACATGTCATTAGTGGATTTGTTCCTCTTTTTATCACTTCTAGTGATAAGTATACCATCTATGTATAAACACAACAGTACATATATACTATCAACCACACATACATCCATTAATTTTAAATCCATATTCTGACATGATATAGTCAAAAAATTTATATCATTGTTTGGGAGCTTGCCTTGAGCCATATAATGACTTAATAAGCCTACAAAATATTCTCTCTTAGTCCAGGATCCATGAAACCCTCAGGTTGGTTTATATATAGTTCTTTTTTCTAAATCCCTGTTTAGAAATGTCATTTACACACCCATTTGATGAACTTCTAAATTTCTTATGGCTGCAATAGCAAGTACCATCCTAAAAGAGGTTATTCGCATTACAGGCGAACAAGTGTCAAAATAATCCAGACCTTCTCGTTGTCTATAACCTTTGATCAACAATCTTGCTTTGTACTTGTCTATGGTGCCATTAGCTTTCATCTTATTCTTGAAGATCTATCGATAGCCTAATGGTTTACAACCAGGAGGTAAATCCATGAGCTCCTAAGTATGATTTTTTGTAAAATAGAATCTATTTCACTTTTAATTGCTTTTTTCCATCGAGGCCATTCTGAGGAATTTACTGCTTCTCAATAAGAAGTGGGTTCATTTTCTACCATAAAAGAAACAAAATTGGGTCCAAACGATTTCTTGGTTCTTGCCCTTTTGCTTCTACTAGGTTCAACCTCTTCTTCCTTGGGTTGATCTTGTCTCTCATCTTGGAGATCATATTATCTCGTTGTCTCTAATCTTGGACAACTTCGTCATATATTCTAGATGATCTTCCAATTTCCTTCGTTAACAAGGAAATATATTTTCAAAGAAGGAAAAACTTCTTTATTCCGTTATCGTATCATTGTGTGTATCAACATACACAAAGAAACCATAAGCACTACCGTTATGAGCATATATATACTAAGAATATGCAATTCACAGTTTCAGGTCAAATCTTTTGAACCTTGGGTTTCAATACGGATATCTTAGCTAGATATCCTCCCACATTTGTAAGTACTTATAAGATAGTTTTCTTCTCATCCATAGTTCATAAAAAGTATCTTATTTTCTTTAAAGGGGATCTTATTCAAAATATAATTAGCCAATAAAATGGCTTCCCCCCACATGTTCTGATTTAAACCCGAACTTATTAACATGGCATTTGCCATTTCTTTCAAGGTGTGGTGTTTCCTTTTAGAAATCCCATTCTGTTGAGGTGAATAGGGCGCGGTGAACTCATGTCTAATTCCATGTTGTGAACAAAATTCAGCAAATGGAGATACATATTCACCTCCCCTATCACTCCTAACTACCTTGATCTTTTTATTTAGT
Organism: Tanacetum coccineum; assembly: GCA_026074375.1. Taxonomy (NCBI): domain Eukaryota; kingdom Viridiplantae; phylum Streptophyta; class Magnoliopsida; order Asterales; family Asteraceae; genus Tanacetum; species Tanacetum coccineum. The sequence continues at coordinate 8,277 of BQNB010074688.1, read as the reverse complement.
TGATTCTCAACTTCATTCTTGTATAGAATGAACTTATCTATTGCTTCATCTTTACTTTTAAGTAAATACACATTGAAATATTTTGTACAATCATCAATAAAGGTAATGAAGTACTTGTTATCTCCTCTTGTTGGCACTGACTTTAAATTACACACATCTGTGTGAATTAGATCAAGAGGGTCAATTTTTCTTTCAACTGAATGAAAAGACGATCTTGTCATTTTCGCTTCAACACATGTTTGGCACTTGTGGTTTGAGTCAATATGGAATGTAGGTATACAATTCAATTTCATCAAACGACGAATGGAATTGTAATTAACATGACCAAGTCGGCCATGCCATACGTTCGAAGACTCAACTACATAAGTTGAATTAGTGTTCATTTTAGAAAAATTGTTTTTTGTAACAATTAAATCCTATTTGAACATTCCATCACGGGCGTGACCTATACCTACAACCATTTTATTCTTGGTTAACTCAAATGTGTTGCACTCAAATCCAAGGCGAAATCCATACTTGTTGAGCAACCACCCGGACACAATATTCTTTCGAATCTTTGGAACGTACAAAATGTTCTTGAGTTTTAACTCATTCCGGATGTGCAATTTAATATCACATCTCCCTCACCTTTAATGTAAGCGATGATGAAATTTTCCATGAAAATTTTTGCACCATTGATAACCTCTTTAAACGAACTAAAGAGACTTTTATCCAAACACACATGACGAGTAACACTCGTGTCAATCCACCACTCTTTTGTGTTTGAACCCACTAGGTTCACTTCTGTAATCATTGCAATGAAATCAGATATCCCTTGCACACACAAAAAATTAACAGATGTAGAAAAATACACTCTTCCTGCTCAAAATAAAACTAGGCAGAAACGCACTATGCACAAGTTTTATAGTCTATTAATATATTAATATTCTATATTAATGCAACAAATGCAAACGATTTTCTAGAGACACACGAAGTGTACTAGCCTTGCACAAAGAGGATAGTAGGAAACACACTCCTGTTTGAAAAACTTATGCACAAGACACTGCACAAAAATATACTCTTTCTGCTCGAAATAAAACTAAGCAGAAACACACTCCGCAAGTTTTATAGTCGATTATAACGAATAAATCCAAATCATTTTCTTCCTTATAAATGGTGTACACGGAATTATTTTAAGATTGTAGGAAATAAAGACACCGTTTATATAGAATTTAAATTACAATATCATGAAGAAAACTTACAGTACAACTCAAGAGAGTATATGAAGAACCTGAATAAAGTCCATACTGAAATAATCAACAAAGAAGACCGACGCTCGTGTTGAACACGATTCCCTTAAAACAATTCCATGTACAATAATCATGGTTGTTTCTGATGGTACAACGGCCGGAGCAGGAGTACTGCCGGAATTGATAAATTGCCTGAAATTCTACTAGAATTCTTGTGAGAATACTGAGATAGGAAAGTAAGTTGTGTGTTTTTATGTATGTGGAATGGTTAAGATTGCCTTTAATTTATGCACATTCATATTGTAACATATGGTGTAATGGTGCAATCAATATTGGTTAATGACTCATTAATTTGTTGTTATAAACCTTTGAAACAAATCATAACAGCCAATTCAATTTTCAGTTAATGACTCATTAATTTGCTGTTATAAACCTTTGAAACAAATCATAACAGCCAATTCAATTGTCAGTTTCAAAACTCATAACTGACATTTAACCATTTTCCCTCCATTCCAACTACCATTCTTCGAGACTCGATATCTCATTCACACTAACTCTAATTTGGACATATAATGGCTCGTTATAGAGTCTTAAACTTAATAATTATATTCACTAATAATTATCTATGTCCAAAATTAGTGAAAACTCATTTTTTCACTAAACTTTTCCAACAATGATTTCCACCATTTGATCCTCATAACTTGGTTCTTGTGACTTAGAAACGAATTAGATAAGTTTTTTGATTATATAAAAGTTTAGAACTTAATTAGATCATAACATGATTGATATCCGCTGATTTCAAGAAGTTGATAACTACGATTTGAGGTTCTGGCTCGGTTGTTCGTGTACCCTAGCATCAAATATCATAGTTTATGATTGTAAATTTAGATTCTCATAATATCACAACAGATTTAATTTACAAAATGATAATAGCTTACAATTTGTTCTTCTAATGCAATTTCTAGGTCCTGAACTGTAGACTTCGAGCAGCCTACAACCTGCTTACTAGCGCGGAACTTCAAAAACAAGAAGAACAAGCAGTTTATAATCGACAAGAAAGTAAAGCACACGCATAAGGTATTAACCCTAATCGAATGTTTGATTAGTATTGAAAGAATGAAGTGTAAAAGCCCCTCCCCCTCACCTCCTTTTATAGAGATGAGGGGCAGGGTAAACTGACTCCAAAAGAGTCTAAGTCGGTTGTATAATGGGCTGGGTTTGGACATAAGTTAACCCACGACCCTTTACTTGACTAATAACAAGAAAACTTAACACTCTAACCCCTGGACTTCGTAACAAGCTAATATAAAGACTAATATTGTAACAATTTCCACCTTAGGCTTTATATTAGCCTACAACAACATTCAGCAACTCCAAGCAATGTTGTAACTTGAGTCCAAGTACCACCTTCGTCAAGGCATCTGCAACATTGTGTTCAGTACCCACCTTTAGAACTTTAACCGTCTTTGCTTCCAAGACCTCTCTGATAAAGTGATAACGCACATTGATGTGCTTAGTCCACTCATGAAAAACATGATTCCACGATAAGTGAATCGCGCCCTGATTATCACAATTAACTGCCACAGTGTTAAGCTCCACGCCCAACTCTTCTAAGAGTCCCCTTAGCCAAATAGATTTCTTCACAGCCCCTGTAAAGGCCATATACTCCGCCTCTGTAGTTGAAAGAGCCACCACGTGTTGTAGCATTGCCTTCCAGCTTACAACACATCCCTGTACTAAAAATGCGTAACCAGTGATAGACCTACCTTTATCCGGATCCTTAGCGTAGTCTGAATCAACAAAACCTGTTACGTCCACATGGTTGCCACGATCTGTCCCATACACCAAACCCACGTTTGCAGTACCCCGCAAATATTTCAAAATCCACTTCACTGCTTCCCAATGATTTTTACCCGGATTCGCCAAATATCTGCTAACTACACTTACCGCATACGCTATGTCTGGCCTCGTGCACACCATCAAGTACATTAAGCTCCCAACCGCATTTGCATACGGCACCTTACTCATCCTTTCAACATCACAATCCCTAACCGGGCAATCCTTCAACGACAGCTTGAAGTGCCCACCCAATGGCATCTTAACCGATTTCCCATTGTCTATTCTAAAATTATTCAAAATCTTAGAAACGTACCCGGATTGTGACACCCTCAGAATCTTGCGACTCTGATCCCTGACGATCTCCATACCAAGAATCTTCTTTGCTTCCCCGAGCTCCTTCATGTCGAACTCCTTTTTAAGCAAAGACTTGGTAGACCCAATCTCAGCCTTGCTCTTACAAGCAATCAACATATCGTCTACATATAACAATAGATAGATATACTCACCTGGTGCATAACTTCTGTAATATACGCAGCTGTCGTAACTGCTACGCTTGAACCCGTTGCTCAGCATGTACTCATCAAACCTCTTATACCATTGCTTAGGTGACTGCTTCAAACCATAAAGAGATTTCTTTAACAAACATACCTTGTTACCTTGTTCATATCCCAGTGGCTGCCTCATGTAGATCACTTCTTCAAGATTCTCAAGTAAATATGCCGTCTTTACATCAAGATGCTCCAGCTCATAATCTTTACATGCAGTCAATGCAAGTATAACCCGAATAGATGTGTGTCGAACTACTGGAGAAAATACTTCATTGTAATCAATACCTGCCCTCTGTGTGAATCTACAAGCCATTAACCTTGCCTTGTACCTAGGATTTTAAACACCTTCAATCCCTTCCTCTATCTTGGACAGCCATTTGCAGCTCACCAGCTTTTGCCCAACTGGATGATCTACTAATTTCCAGGTCTTGTTCTTCCTCAAAGAATCCATCTTTTCTTTCATAGCAGCTTTTCACTTAGAACTGTCTTCACAAGTAACTGCCTCTTGGTATGTCAATGGTTCATGAGTATCTTCTTCCTCTACTACAACAAATGCGTAAGCAGCCATATTACTCTTATATTGAAACCTCAAAGGTTTCGTTCTTATCATTGGCTCTCTATCCCGAGCTAACTGATAATCTGTGAGATCTAGTTTCTGATCAGTTTCTTGATCCCCTACATCTTCATCATCGCCGTCTTCCTGGTCTGTCTTATCGTCCTTAGGCGTATGATTATTTAACCTATGTAGTTCCACCTCAACCTGTAATCCTCAACAGACTTATCAGCACCTGCACCAGAATCCTTCAACGTATCTTTGTACATGACACTTTCATTGAATACCACGTTCCTGATAGTGACTATTTTAGCTGATTCATTATCAAGCCTATATAGTCTGTACCCCTTCACACCCTTAGGATACCCCAAAAGAACGCATTTTATCACTCTCAGCTCGAGCTTACCTTGTTTATCGTGTGGATATGTGACATAGCCGAAAATCCTCAACAACCCATAATCACTTAGATGTCCCGACCACATCTCCATAGGTGTCTTTTTCTCAATCGCTGTTGATGGTGACCTATTAATAAGATATGTGGCCGTACATGTCGCTTCTGCCCAGAAGGTCTTGGGCAATCCAAACTGAATCAATAAATAGCGTACCTTATCCATAAGAGTTTTGTTCATACGTTTTGCTAGCCTATTTTGTTGTGGCGTCCTGGCCACTGTCAAATGTCTAGAAATTCCACTCTCAACGCATAGCTACTCAAACTCCCGGTTATAAAACTCAAGACCATTATATGTCCTTAACTTCTTAACCGTCCTCCCAGACTGATTCTCTACTAACTGCTTCCACTCTTTAAACTTTCCAAATGCTTTGTATTTGAACCTGAGGATATAAACCCATACCCTCCTGGAATAATCATCAATAATAGATAAGAAATACCTCTTACCTCCTAATGATTCCACCTGAGGCAGACCCCATAAGTTTGAGTGAACATAGTCTATCACTCCCTGAGTAGTGTGCCTTCCTACAACAAAACTGACTTGATGTGACTTTCCTAGAACATAATTCTCATAAAAATCAAGCTTACCTAGACTTTTCTTGCCAAACATCCCTTGCTTTTCCAGCACCTATAGTCTCGCCTCGCTGATATGTCCTAATCTTTTATGCCAAACATGCGCAAGACTGTCTTTTTGTTTAACACTAGCATTAAGCTCATCTATTACATGGCCATCCAAAGAGTATATGCAATTATCTATTCGTATTCCAGATAAAACAACCCTAGAACCATTAATCACCTTGACTTTGCCTAACTGCAATTTTACGGTAAATCCCTCTTTTTTAAGAGTTCTCAGCGATATCAAGTTTCTTTTCAATTCAGGAATATACCTGACATTGTGTAACACAAAACTTGACCCATCTCTCAGTTGTACCCTCACCTTGCCAATACCTCTGATCTTACACTCCCTGTTGTCACCCAACTATACACTGCCCCCATCGCATTCCAGAAAATCAAAAAATATATCTAACATGGGTGTCATGTGGTATAAACATCCTGAATTCATGATCCAATCTAGTAGATCATCTGCGCTCATCACCATCATCACCTCAGAATCGTCATAAGTCTAACCACTAAAGCTTGGCTGATCATCTTTCTTGACGTAACCTGTTGACTTCTTGCGATTATTCTTCAGACAGTTTCTTTTTAAGTGATCATCAGATTGGAAAATATAGCACTTGAGTCTTCCACATCGAGACTTTGATCTTGACTTTCCCCTTGACTGACATGGATCCTTACGATTAGTTCTTCCTCTCACATATAACCCTTCACCATCATCCCCCTTCACCTTAGACTTTTCTTTGACTTCCTTTGAATTTAGTGTGGCCATCACGTCCTCCAAAGTCAAAGCTTCTCGTCCATTGAGCAAGGTATCCACATCCATGTTAGATTAATAAAGCACACATCTTGATTCTCCATAACTCGAAATCACTAGTTTCGTCGAATTTCTCGATGTCAAGCTTGACTCTCGTCATTCTTTATCCCTTCGTTGATTTGCTAAACCTTGTGATAAACCCTCACAATCACAAAGCAACAAAGTCCCTTGTGCAAAAGCCCTTTAAAGTAAAAAATCATTTTATTTAAGAACTAAATCTTTGAAATTAATATTTAAAATCGATTACAAGCTTTTATTAGAACCTGGCCTAATAATTAAAACCTGGCCCAATAAACTCTTATAGAAAATACCCTTAACAGAGTGTAGTTTACTTTAGATAGCAGCTACCATTTCTTCTTCCTCTCTTTTACTCCAGTGATAGAAAAAGAAAAACGACAGACACACCTTGTCAATCTTTACACCCTAAAATCAACAAACTTGAATGGTCGATAACCTTGACTAATCCACGAACCCTTTTAAAGTCGATCAACACTTGCACCGTCCTTGATATCCACGAACCTGAAACACCAAGATTTTTGTTGTCGATTAGCTGGTAGCCTAATCAGAATAGCCTTTTGCTCCTTCCAGAAAAACGAACACCAAAACACCCTTCTTGATCGATCCTAGATAACCAGCAAAAGCCGCGAACCAGAGTCTTGATACAACTTGTAGACTTCGAGCAGCCTATAACTTTGATTACTATACGGTGGAACTTCAAACAAATAGAAGAAAAGTGTTTATATTGACAAGAAAGTAAAGCACACGCACAAGGTATTAACCCTAACTGAATGTTTGATTAGTATTGAAAGAATAAAGTGTAAAAGCCCCTCCCCTTACCTCCTTTTATAGAGATAAGGGGAAGGGTAAACCGACTCCAAAAGAGTCTAAGTCGGTTGTACAATGGGCTGGGTTTGGACACAAGTTAACCCACGACCCTTTACTTGACTAATAACAAGAAAACTTAACACTCCTACCATGGAATTACGTGAAAAAGCTAATATAGAGGACTAATATTGTAAACATGAACAATTGTTTCTCATTGTTGTTAGCTCTCATTCAGGCATTGCAAAGCAATTTTAAAGAATTTACTGATGGAATTTAGTTTCATTTGCTCTTGAAGAAAGGGGATGATGATTTTCTGTAACTTTTTGCTTTTATTATTAAGTTTCACCCACGAAGATAGAAACCTATGCTCGTCTTCATATTCATAGGCCATCGCAAGCCTCCCACACAAGACTTCAGATAATACAATTCCAAAATAATACACATCAGATTCATTTATAAGTATTCTAGTCTTCATATAAAGGGGATCAAGATACCCGCAATCGTGCACAAGCAGTGTGACAGGAATAGAGAAACTGTTGATTTGTGAGAGTAACTTTAGATAACAATAAATCTGAAATTTCGCTTCCAAGTGTATCTAACAAATGTTAGATCTTTTTATGTTATTGTGTTTTTACTTTATGTCCTGTTCCGACTCCTATATGAAGATAATCAAGTCCACGCGCTGGACTAAGACATATTCGAAGACGTTGCTCCTATGTGAGATTTATGAATGCCAGATGTTTGTCGAGGCTTCCTTTATCCTCATGCTTGTAAACAAGAATTTTCTCTTAACCTTAATCACAGAAACCAACAAGAGACACTAGATTGCCATGTTTATAAGTAGCAAGCATGAGGATCTCCTTTTATGAAATCCGTTCTCACTTAGTCACAATCCTCTTGTTTAAAAGCTTTACCAGCGACAATGGTCACCAAATTTTTTGGCTGAAGTTGACCTTTATAGACCCTACCAAATCCTCCTTGACCAACATAATTTTGCTCCGAGAAGTTGTTGGTGGCTGACATGATGTCGTTTAGTGGAAGCTGGAGTTGGAGGTGGTTTAGTTCTGGAATTTGAGACATGGGAGCTGGTTTTATATTGAAATAGTCTTGTACAAAATTATTGAATGCTAATGTGGTATAGTTGTGCAATTACCCCATCAAACTATATAATGCTCGAGTTGGAGGTGGTCAAAAGATACTGTTAGAAGTTCCAATGAAAATTTCACCTTTTTCATAAGGAAGCTCGAGTCATTTGTCCTAAATAATTGCTTCTTTTTTTGACCTTTTACTTTTCCACCATTCACACACATGTCGGCCGACAACTCTTCTGAAGGGAAACACCTCATGCAATAGTATGTTTAAAGGTTTTCTACGACTCGAAGAGAGTTGGGGTCAAAGCCAAG
>BQNB010074687.1:9594-31706 GCA_026074375.1 Tanacetum coccineum | reverse complement strand
TCACAGACGATAAAGATCATAGACAAATCTTTATAACTATATAGTTCACAACGGGTCTTTCGACCTATACCGGTGTGAGTATATAATCAAAATTGATAATCAAAGTTGATAAGATTAGACACAATAGGATTATAACATAAGCTTAAGATTAATAAGATCGTAATTATACCAAACGCTTATTCATTATATTATTTTCATCCGAGTAGTCATAAGAGATTTAGCCTCTCATGGCTATGAAGTTCATAACAAAATTAAGTAGAATAACAAGAAACATATTGTATTTGGGTAAGAATATGGATCAAAATTCTACCCGTAATAAGTATGGAATCGTAATACAACCTTTATTTTACTAGAACTATGATAATGTTCTTCGTTCTTCGTAGTTTGATCTTCAATCTTCAAAGTAATGTGGTGTTTATGGGTTTGGAGATTGAGAGATTAGTCGATGAATGGAAATGGAATATTGAGATGTTGTTCGTGTCTTTGATGAATGAAATTAGAGAAAAAGTTGTCTCTATTTATAGCCTGAAGTCTAAGTGCGGCGTACAAAAGAAATTATGCGGCGCACTTGAGGTGTTAATGCGAGGAGCATTTAATTCCATTTAATTCTTTTTCATAGTCCTGATGGAAAGTACGGCGCACAAAGTTATTTGTGTGGCGTACTTGGTGATTAAATGCGTCTTCATTTAATTTGACTTTAATTCTTGAATTCACTTGGAAGTGCGGCGCACATAGGGTAAGTGCGGCGTACTTAGGTATTTTTCAGCCTTGATTTTTTCTTTTCTTCTAGCTTGCTTTCCAATAACTTGTAAACACTTAGACTTTATTTCTTTTGAGCTCGGGATGACTTCATGTGAACCTGCACATAATTTGTGCTATTAAGTATCGAAAGTCTACGAGAAATGATAAAATATATATAAATAACGTCGCCAAAAACATGTATAATTTAGGCGTTATCAGTAATTTATATACTATGACAGGTAATGAGTGTTAATTTTTTGTTTCTCATAGTTTTTATAATTTATTATACACCCGAGAGAAAGAGAGAATCCTAAACACTTATGTGAGATGCTAGTATATTCTTTATGTGCTTTTAATCACGAGGTCTAGGAGGTTGTGTCATAAATTGCTATTAAAGAATAGGTTAAATGCCCCCGATATTGCTATTGTCTAGGTGGAAAAGCCCATTTGCTTGAGGACAAGCAAATCCCAAGTGTAGGGGTATTTGATGAGGTGTAATTTTATACACTATTCTGGGGTCATTTATCCCCCTAAATCATGTAAATATGCCCAGATTATGTGCTTAATCGTTTGTTTTCAGGTTTTTAGCACTTGGATGACATTTGAAGGAAATACATGTGACTTGGGCTCATTTAGAGAAGAAACAGACAAGACTACGACTCTACGCCATTTATCTTGAAGAATTGTGCATACAGAGCGTAGAGACGGCGTCGCAAGCTTCACGCAACGCTGTCGTGATCTTTCTAGTGACGGCGTTATGGATTTGATAATGGCGTTAGGACGTAGCCGACTTAAACCGGCTCTAGAAGATTCTACTTGGCGACGGCGTCACGACTACAACACGACGTTGTCGCAACGCTTTTTCTATAAATACAAAACCGATTTTAGGGTTTTAAGTGTGTAACTTTGTATAACTTTTGGGAGACGAACCCTAATCATTCTAGTAGTTTTTAGGCCGTCTTTAGGGCCTTAAAACCCTATTGTAACTTACCTTAATCCATGTTTTAATCAAGTAAGATTGTTTATCTTTAATCATTCAATATGTCTATGTGTTGTTTGATTGATTTATGTTCTTGCTTTCTTTATAACATGTTAGGCTAAACCCTCCTTTGTATTTACTTATGATTGCATGAAACTTAGATTGTAGATCCTTTTAATGTTGCTTCTTGTGATGATTGTGCGCGTTAGGCTTTAGAAAACCAGCCATAAGATATTAAATTGGCATAGACGTATAGGGAAACGCGAGTGTGTAGAAAGGATATCATCGGTAACAATCTTCATACTACCTTACCCTTAATAGGGTTGATCCTCCTTAAGATATTTCAATTACATTTAATATACTCTTAGGGGCCTTGTAATAGTCTTCATACTACCTTACTTGTGCGTTGCCTTAACGGAATATTAAATAGACGGCGAGTTTGTGTAATTCGTGCATGACTTAGGAGATACTTACACATATCATCACAAGTGTGACAAAGCAACATGATTAGAAGAAGCAATATGAGGAGTAGTACATGATTAAGTAAATACATCTTTTTATCATAAAGTTATCATCGGTAGATTATATTTAGTTTTATCATAAGTAGTACATGATTAAGTAAATACATCTTTAGATTATATTTAGTTTTATTAGTTAAACAAACCAATCTCTCAACCCAATGATTTTTACTGCTTTCTATAAAATAAAAATACAAAAAGAATCTTCTCTCAACCCCATAGACCTCTGTTAGATCTTGACCGAGCCTTCCTAACCTATTCTCCTAGAGAACAATAACAACCCCCGTGTCTTGCCTATACTACACTACAACGATTAGGTACACTGCCCATGAAGTTGTAAAACTTCATGTAGAAGTCTTTACGACAACCGCACACATCACCGTCACATATGATTGTGACGCCGTCTCCAGCCACTGTACGCATTTTCTTTATCAGATTTGGTGTAGAGTTGTAATCTTGTATGTTTCTTCTTCAAATGGGCTAAAGTCATGAGTATTTCCTTTAAAAGCCATCCAAGTGCTAAAAACATAAAAAAAGGAACAATTAAGTACATAAGTTGGGCATATTTGCACGATTTAGGTGGTTAAATGACCCCGAACAAGTGTATAAAATGACACCTCATCAAATAACCCCACACTTGAGATTTGCTTGTCCTCAAGCAAATGAGCCTTTTTACCTAGGCAACAACAATATCGGGGGAATTTAACATACTTTTCAAAGATATTTTAGACTCAACCCCATGTAGACCTCGTAATTAAAAGCATGAAAGTTACATACTAGCACCTTACATAAGTGTTTGGATTCTCTCTTTCTCTCAGGTGTATAATGAATTATAACAGTATAGGAAACGGGAAAATAACACTTATCACCTGTCTTAGCATATAAATTACCATAGGCTTGGTAAATGATCAAACCTCCACCGCTAGGTACAAGTACTATAAATTACTATCAAAGAGGACTTTAAGGGTTGTGGGGTGTAGGTGTATGATAACAATAATGGAAACGAAAATGGATGGGAAATATTTGGGGTGACTTTTGGGGTGGATATGAGGTGAAGTGGTGAGTTAATTATCTATAAGAGTACACGCTAATTGGTTTGCTAAGCCAAAGACTCGGACAAAGATATACAATACTCTACAAAACTCTATATCAAACTCTTTTCCTTTTCTCCTTTTTTTGATAAACATAATACATCACTTTGGGTTTATAGATACACCCCTACACTTGAGTTTTTGATACTCAATACATAAGTTAACTAATGACCCAAATTGATGTGGATCAACATAACATGGAGACTATCGAACAAATATGGGGGTAATGATTTAACTTTTCTTCCCAATTCTTTCGCAAAATAAATACTACCATGAATCCCAATCGTCCCAAAACTTTATTTACAAGGATAAGGACTTAGCAACCATGTACTAGAATAATTAGCTGGGTTAGACAATAATGTACAAAAAATAAGTACATACAAGGAAGGCTAAGGAGATTTGGTTGTAACAAATGGGTATGGGTGTAAACAATGCTCTTCATTAATAATCCAGAGTCAACCAGAAAATTACGAGAATCGTGAAAAGGATAGGCTCGGAGGGGTGTACTAGGGGAATCCTACACTAAAAATGAGTGCATGGCAAGGGCGTGGGATAGTTATATGATCGAGGTGACCATAATAACAAATACAAGTTTAAAAAATAGGTTTATCCTAGTGCCTCTTATCATTTAGCAAATCATAATTCTCACTATGCGGTCTCGGGATGCATCAGAAAAACAAGTTCTAGAATTTAATATACTACCAGTACACTCTCATATAATTTTAACCGATACCAATGCTTCAGAAAAGGCGACAAAATGACATATGCACAAACAAATATATGAATGCGAAACATGCAATTGCTCAAAGTAAAATTATGTTAGGTATAAAAAATAGATACCTGAATTTCTAAAGATCTAGGGGCGAACCTTACATTTTTTGGGTGGAATTTTTAGAGGGTTTTTGTGCTAGTCATGTAATTCCTATCCATGAGACGCTAATAATACTCAGTTTTCATCGGTATGTGTCATAAAAAATTTTAAATTTGGGTCGAAATTATCGTCTACGCTATGTTTCGATATATTACTCATCATTTTAAGGACAAAGCAAATAGAAAATGAAGGAATTGTCTCTAAAGTTTATTTCCCCTCTACAATTAATTTGAACATTGTCCCCAATGTTCTTAAAAGTACCCGTAAACGATCAAAAGGAAAAGAAAAAGACAAAAGAAACTAGTACTCCCCTGATTTTGCTCAATAATGGAGAAGAAACATATGATAACTGGCTAAATCGTCATCTAAGAGTCGTCCAATGAAACTCCTTAAGAACTGCAAAGCTTCTTCTCATCAAATATAACCTGTAAATCAAAGACAGAAACAACTACACCTGGCGTAAAATCAACGGGATAATGATATATACAACAAAACTTTTAGGGTTTAGACTCAATAAAAGTAGTAAAGATAGGATGATTGTGTTAATGTAATCGTCGTCTTGTGAAGGTTTTTAAGAAATTTACAAATTCTGGAAATTATACAAAATTAATTTTTCAAAAATAATAGAAAATTCGAATTTTCACAAGTCTGGAGACGTGACGCCGCCAGGAAAAATCTTGACACCATCTCTAGACACCGTAAAAAATTTACATTTATTTTCTTGGAAAAATTTTCTGCACGTAATCCTGTTAGTTATTCCTGCAAAAATACTGCACAAAACCACGGAAATTATTAGCACAAACATATGACTCTAACAAACATGACCCAAGACGCGAATTGATCTACATAATTTATTTTATATGTCTGAAATGGTTCTTTTAAACCAGATATTCTCCCCTATACTTATTTGATGCAAAATACCTTTGATTGTAATTAAGACGAAGTTAAAGACAAACAAAGCATGATCACATAATTCAAATATATAAAAACAAATGATAAAGAATTAAAACACACATGACACTCCTAAGAGCGGAAAAATAAAAGATTGGACTGCCTCCTAATAACCGCTTGTTTTTGTCTGAGTCACGAGCCTGACTCTACCCTTATTTAACAGTCAAAAGGGGAGGTTCCCATACACTTAAGGTTAAGTATGGGTGATAGTAACGGTACACACCATTGTGGTGAGAATGAGCCATATGTTGAAAAGTGGTTGTTAAATTATATGCTCTAAATGGTGTGTTTCTTTAATCATACCCTTTTCTAATTCATTTGGCTTAACGGGTACACTAAGTCATCTTAAGAAATTATTCTCTATTACCTCCCAATTCAAAAGATCAACACCTAGGGATCCACCTTGTCCTAACAAACCTGGTTTAAATCCATAATGTTTCTTAGGGTCATCTACACATGGGTGATAATAATAATATATATCCTTCGGGCGGAAAGACGCCACGTGAGGTGAAGGCGATGTATGAATGGTTAAATTTTCTACTACCTTCATCCTAAAACTACCCGGACTATATGGGTTGATGGGTGGTTCGGGACCTCTTTCGTCTCCTAGACTTACATCTAAGGATGAACAATTAGGTAAGGGTTGTGGTTGAGGCTCTGGTTCATCAAAACTAGGAACGAGGAATGTCATGATTACAAGTATCCAAACCTACATCCTCTAGTTTCATTTGGTCTGAAGGTTCCACCTCCATTGGGGTTCCTAAAGTCTCTTCTACTTCTTTCGGGTAAGTCGGTGTGTATTCCTCAAATGATGGGATGACTTGTGGGGTACTTTGCGAGCTTGGATTGTCCACCTTATCCCTCCTATCTAGACTACATATAGGCTCATCATATGCATTGGTAGAATCTAAAAATGACATACACCTAGGCACCTTAACCATAACCATCTCACATTCTAGATCCTCCTTATTTGTTTCCTTAGGCCGTGACTCAAGCAATTCTATCATATCATCCAGCTTATGGGTCATTAATAAGGTGCTCTTTTCACAAGTTTAGTTCATTTGGTCACTTTCCCCAAGGTTTTCCCTATAAAATTTTTTCTTCCAAAATTGATAAGATCTCGAAGGAGGCTAATTAGTCTCACTATCTGGTGCAAAAGGGGAACCTTTTTTCAAAGTTTCAGCTAACCATATTAATTTATCTAAATTAGAATACCTATAAGTATACATTTTAAACAACAATTTTATTTACAGTATAAACAAGGGGGTTTTTACGAACAAATGGAATGAAGAAAAGATAGACTATGAGAAAGCTAATTGAAAAGAAAATAAAATTCTCACTTGATAGGAATCAAGCGAGTAGACCTAAGCTAGATAAAGTTCGAAACCTAACTATTCCCTATGCAGCGGCGCCAAAAACTTGATGTGTGGGTGTTGTGAACTCACAAGAAGTTTTACAACTCCCTAGACAGAGTACCTAACCGTTGTAGTGTAAGAAGGTAAGACTCGGGGGTTGTTATCGTTCTCTAGGAGAATAGGTTGGGAATGCTCTAACAGAATATAATAAAGGTCTAAGGGTTGACAGAAGATTATTTTTAATATTTTTATATTTTATAAAAAGCAAGTAAAATTCTGGTTTGAGAGGTTTGATTTGGTTTTAGCTAATTAAACTAAATATAAATCTAAACTATTTTGGTGAAAACTCTATGGGTAAACCAACGTATTTACTTAATCATGCACTACTCCTCAATTTGCTTCTCCTAATACTATTGCTTTGTCACACTTGTGATAATCTGTGTAAGTATTTCCTTAGTTATGAACGAATTACACGAAAACGCATCTATGTAGTATTCTGTTAAGGCAACGCACAAGTAAGGTAGTATGAAGACTATTACAAGGCATCTAAGGGTACATTACATGCATTAAAATACTTAAGAGAGATCAACCATATTAGGGGTAAAGTAGTATGAAGACTGTTACCGATGATATCCTTTTTACACGCTCGCGTTTCCCTAGACGTCTATGCTAATTTAATATTTTATGGCTAGTTTTCTAAAGCCTAACGTGCACATTCATCACAAGAAGTAATATTAAAAGGATCTACAAACTAAGTTTTATGCAATCATAAGTAAATACTAATGGATCTAGCCTAGTACGTTAAAAGAAAGCAAAGAACAAGAATCAATCAAATAACACATAGACATATTGAATGATAAAAGATAGAAGACTTCACTTGATTAAAACATGTGTTTAAGGCTGATACAATAGGGTTTTGACACCCTAACAACGACCTAAACAACTGCTATAATCGACTTTTAATAATAGGATTCGGTTCCCAAAAGTTTCACCCGTTGAAACCCTAAAAACGAGTTTGTATGTATAGGAAAACGGGCGTGACGGCGTCGCGTTATAATCCTGACGTCGTAGCCCCACCAAATCTTCTAAGGCTTCTTTAAGTCGGTTGGATCTTAATGCCGTCGCCAAAGTTCTGACGCTGTCCTTTGTTCGTCCTGACGCCGTCACATACGATTGTGACGCCGTCTCCAGCCATTGTACACATTTTCTTCATCACATTTGGTGTAGAGTTGTAATCTTGTCTGTTTCTTCTCCAAATGAGCCTAAGTCACGTGTATTTCCTTCAAAATCCATCCAAGTTCTAAAAACATAAAAAATAACGATTAAGTACATAATTTGGGCATATTTGTACGATTTAAGAGGTTAAATGACCCCGAAAAAATATATAAAATGACACCTCATCAGATTGCCTCATTGATTGACTTAAACATCTCCCTATTCTCTTATCTATGATCCATAATAGAGTTGATCATATCTATTGTGTTTTCGCAACAATTGGTATAACATCTCTCAATAAGATTTGAAGGGTTCCTTTATATTATCCCAAACTTGTTCTTGCCCGATCTCTTAAAGAAGAGTTGGTGGGCATCTAGTGTTATCAATTCTATTCCTAATTTCCTCACTTGGTGTTTGAGGAACAAAAAATATTATCACCATCATCTTCTTCATTAAGAAGGCAAATTTCCATGCTTGACGCATGTTAGTCGTCGCTTGAGATTTCAAAATTTTGGTCATCGAGCACATTGTTCGGAAGCACCATTCTTTCTCCTATAATATAATTTATTGATACTTTTTGGGTGATAGATATAAGTATAATACTTTGTAGTGTGCTCGTGCTTATGTATAAGGAGTTTTTTTCTTCTTGAACAAATGATACATCTTCCATGTATTTGTTTAGAAAATGTTATATTTAAGTCAAATATTTGCAAAACTTTGAGAAGAAGCAATCAACCTTTTACAAGTTATAAGCTTTTAGAAAAACATCTTGCATAACACTTTTGGTTTTAGAGATGAGGTTATTTTATAAAATAACTTTTTACATTATATTTTGAGAAGAATGTTATGCAAGAAGATTTTCTAAGAGCAAGAATATGGAAGTAGGTTTAGGAAGAATAATTTGTTGTCAAGTCTTGAATTTTGTGAGTTAAAGCACACCCTTTTTCTTCTTCTTCTTCTTTTTCCTAGCTTATCTAAAAAATTTGAAACGTGTGTGTGTGTCTGTGTTTTAGATCCTTGTTAATCTTGTTAGTTATGGATAAATTGTTTATGTTTGTTTGTTAAACACATTATCTTGTGGTAATTTGATCTATTTTATGACACATTATACTTTCATTATTCTTGATTGATATTTGTGTTTAGCTCGTATGTGGTTGAGATTCAATGATCAAGTTGCACAAACTAGTTTCTAAAATTATCTATGCATGCACCATGATTTCTCAAGTCATGCATGATACATCCAATTATAGTTGGTTGTAACAAAAACCTGATCAGATTTTGGAATTTTCGGTAATGGTAATTTCAATCGCGTTGCAAGGAAAAAACCCGGTATCTCGAATGAGTTGTCTAAGTTATCAAACCTACTTCATTGTGTGTTTAAATCCTTTTGGATTATATTAAGATTTACACATATAAGAACACACAATCAATTGTACAAGCATCAAGTGTTGGAATGCACAATATCTCGAAAACATGGTTCAGTGTGTTGTGTTAACATTGATAATTTTTCCGTATAACTCAACACAAGAACACCCTCCTTTCATTTATGGTGTTACATGACACATCCGAACCCACAAATAACCCAATAAAACATAAATAAAAAAAAACCTTAGGATGCGGGATGGTCTGATGACGCGAACCCATATAGCACGAGTAAGGTATCGCCTCACGTTATAGGATGGTGTTATCCGTTGGCACGAGCCTTCCAACCAAACGTACCGAGAGAGCTAAGGTTTATTGGGGTGAGGTAACATTATGAAAAGAGAAGGGGGAATAAGAAGATAAAAATAAGCACAAGGTCAGAAATTATAAAAGTAGCAATAATACAAAGGTCAAATATTATACTCCGTATATCACTAGCCGCACTTGTTAAACCCCAAAATTAGGGTTCAGTAAGTGACGTCATCAATGGGAAAGAACAAGAACAGGACGAAGAAGCACGATGCCGGTGAACACAGTCCGGCCACCGTATTCGTTAACAACTTGCCTTACACTTTCACTAACTCACAGGTATACTGCCACGTGTCACTATGTGTAATTAGTACTAACTGTGTGTTATTTGATTGACCTATTTTACACTGTGTGAAATTAGTTAGTTAGTTTGATTGGATGGAATAATAATAATAATAATAATAAAAGTGAAATGATTTTGCAGTTGGAAGAGACGTTTAGCGATGTCGGCCCCATTCGACGCTGTTTTATGGTTACAAAGAAAGGTACTTACTATTTTATTGAATTTAAGCTTTATAAGTACTAGACGAGTACCCGTGCACAACAATGGGATTTTATAGCGGCATACTGATATTTTTGTTAAAAAAACGTTACACGATATACTTAACCAAAATATAATTAGTATAACTGTATGCCGCTTTAAAGTCCCGTCTAGTATTAATAAACCGTGTTTCACTTTCATGTAATCTTAAGTCAACTTCTATATTTTTGTGTTTTCAAGAAATTAGACACACCCATTATATGTAGTATAGATAAACTAGCTTAACTCTACCCTTAGTTGTAGGATTCACAAATGTAGTTTCACGTTTAGTTTAAGCGATAGTTTGCTTTTTATGGCCTTGTATTATGCTATAGTTACATTTTGATTTTGGATGCCGAAGAGTCTAGATTTTCGAAGAATGTTGCTAATTGTAGAAGGTTATATTTGATCTATTATTAGTGATTCATAAAAATTGTAGACCAAAATCAACTTTAACGATAAATAAATGAAGAATTGCGAGATGTTCATAAATTGAAATTGTTGCAATCTGTATGAATAGAGTGCTAAGAGTATAGTAATCTTGATATCTAGTTTGAGAATAGGTCTATTGTGACTTTTCAATTAGAATGTATTAGATGCGTTGAGATGCAAGTCCCTTATTTTTAATGCGGGTTTTGTATTTTAATGTGTATTTTGTTTTCATTTATGTTATTTGTAACCGAGAAGTAACTTTTTGCTGAATATCTTTTACAGGATCGACTGAACACCGTGGTTTTGGTTATGTGCAATTGTAAGTCTACCAAAAGTTTTCTTCGTTTGTCTCCTTTTCTCAGTATAAGCTATCACCCATTGTACAGCTGACAGATATCAGGCTTTAGCAACAACCATCTCATCTATTATCTGTCGTTCATAGGTCTAAAATTATGCAACCTGAAAGTTGATGGTGCAAATGATTTGATGTTTTTAGTTACATTTTTAAACATGCGTTTTATTGAGTCCCTGCCACCATATCACCTTTGGCACAACGAATGTATATATATCTCTTCCTAGCAAAGTGCATGTAACGGATGATTTCTGTTAAAAACCGAAACAAATTCAGTGTTTGGTCGCTTTCTGGTTATGTATTGTTGTATATCCCTTCCATGTCTTATATATGTATTTAAGCTTCTCTTGTAGTTCTGATATGTTTTTTTTCTTCCAATTATAGTGCTGTGACTGAAGATGCTAACCGTGCAATTGAGCTGAAACACGGTTCATCTGTCGGAGGTCGCACACTTGGAGTAAAACATGCAACACATAGGGCTCCACTTGAGCAACGACGACCTAAAGGAAATGAAGGTTTGCATATAACTCTTTATCATTATGCTCTCATGTCCTTTTCAACGTTCTCTTCATTTGTATGCATAATTTTCAACTAAGCCTTGCTTTTTTGTGACGGGTACTTTAGTTGCCCCATCTGATGATATTGACAAGGCAAAGGATGGTGAGGATGATATGGCTAATGACATTACCAAGACAGAGGAGAGTAAGGACGATTCATTGTTACACGTGGATGATAATGATGATTCATCAACACCAACAGTAAAGCGTAAAAAGACTTCTGATTCTCAAGAGAAAGGTATCAACAATTGCATTTTATGATATATTGGCACCCGAGTTTTCCGCAATTAGATAGGTGTTCCCTTTTGTAAATATCCAGGGAAAATTGACAAGCCGAAGAAAACAGTGATTCCCTCAGAGGATGAACTTGTAGAGGATGATTCATCAACACCAATAGCGAAGCCTAAGAAGGCTTCTGATTCTCAAAAAAAAGGTATCAGCGATAACACATTTTTTTATCAGTAGGATTGGAATCTTCTATTGTTAAAGTGATCCTTTTTAAATATCCAGGAAAAGTTGACAAGCCGAAGAAAACAGTGATTCCCTCAGAGGATGAACTCGTAGAGGATGATTCATCAGCACCAATAGCGAAGACTAAGAAGGCTTCTGATTCTCAAAAAAAAGGTTTCAGTGATAGCACATTCTTTATCAGTACCATTGGAATCTTCTTTTGTTAAAGCGATCCTTTTCAAATATCCAGGAAAAAATGACAAGCCGAAGAAAGCAGCGAGTCCCGTAAAGACAGAACTTATAGAGGGTGATTCATCATCACCTATAGTGAAGACTAAGAAGGCTTCCGATTCTCAAAAAAAAGGTTTCAACGATAACGCATTTTTAATTAGTACCACTGGAATCTTCTATCATTCAAGTGATCGTCTCTTAAATATCCAGGAAAAGCTGATAAACCGAAGACTACAGTTACTCCCTTGAAGGCCGAACGCGTTGAGGGAATTTCTTCAGAAAAACAGAGGTATTTAAATGTCTTTTAGTTTAGCGATCAATATAACATCCCTATCTACAGTGGCGGATCCAGGAATTTAGATTAGGGTATGCACTATTATACTAGAGTTATTAATAAATTCGATTTTTCGGGTCGGGTTTTTTAGGGTTCGGGGTTGGAATGATTTTTCATTTTTCGGATTCGATTTATTATACTTGACTTGGTTTAATACATATAATGTTAGATGCTTCTATGATTGTGTCTTAAAGCGTAAATAATTATCATCGATAACAAGTATGAAAAACCTAAATCAGTGCTAACTTGATACTTATTTTGACGGTTACACAATCCCACATCTAAAAATCTTATAAACAATAAACTTTAGAAATATGTAAATAATAATCTTTAGATAGAGTCCAATTGAACTGAAAATGTATCCCAGTTATCTGATCATAAATGAGATGGTTAAATACTCGGCAATAATAGTGAAATGAAAAATTAGTATGCATAAATTGTAGTTTGAATAGGTTGGGCTTCATCAACTGGGCCAGGAAAACTAGCCCACAAGAAAATATATAATAACGTGAGTCACGTGACCACTCAACGTCCTCCTCCTTCTTCTTCAATATACCACCGTGTTCTGGTATTACCAGTTTTTTTTCTTGTTCTTCTTTCTTTCTTCTTTTTAAATTCCTGGGTATGCACCGATAATTTTAGATTCTTTTAGAGGGTGTGCACACATAATTTTGTAGTGCATTTTATACTAACTTTTGAAAAAATCAAAAAAAAAAAAAAATACACTACTAAGAATTTGGAGAGGGTATGCACGTGCATACCCTCTCTTCAAGCTAGATCCGCCCCTGCCTATCTATATTGTTATTGTGTATAGATCTTGAAGAATTGATGTTACATTTCTGGTTATTGATATTTTAAACAGGGTTGCAAGAACCGTTGTAGTTGGTAATCTTCTCAATACTAAGATAGCAGAAGATGCTCACCGTCTTGCTAGAGAGTGTGGGTCCGTTTCTTCCATTACTTACCCTCTTCCCAAAGAAGAGCTAACACATCATAGTAAGAACGCTGTACAACGTTTTCGTTTATTGTCCATAAACATATTCTACAATGTGTTCTGTTTGAGCGAAATAGTAATTTATAGTTTCTTCTTTCCTTTTAGTTGCTAACCAAGTAATGATATTCTTTTTCCAGTATAAATAGTACCGTAAGAGGTTACACTGGCTTAATTGAGAATCTTATGTATAGTGTTTCTTTTTGCAGGCCTTCTTCAAGATGGTTGCAGATTAGGTGCCTCATCCATAGTTTATGCTAGTGTAAAGTCGGCGCGAGCCTGCGTCACAAAGTTACATCAGAAAAATATTAATGGAGTCACGATTTGGGCCCGCCAGTTAGGTGGAGAAGTAAGCGTTTTTTAAGATTTTAGGACTTTGTGTTTTAGAAAAATCCAGTGAAAAACTTCTAAAAATTTATATTAGTGGGCAAATTTAGCACAATTATAAGAAAGGGGGTCAATTACGGTTAGGTCTTGTATCTAGCGGGTCAACTGGCTCCATTTTTTAGGCTTGTCTAATTTGCGGTTGCTTGAGCAGATTAAATAAGTTGTTGCCCAGTGTTGTTAAAATGTTATAAACTCATTTTTTACTCTAAACAAAATAGATATTTCTTACAAGTAGTTTCATACCGAGTAATAAATTTTAGTACGTTGATTATCCATTAATTTCAGAAAAATGTAGGTGGGTCAATGCATCCCAACGCGCTATGACCCATATAAAGAATTACTTTTTTTGATCCGTTACCAATCTGCCTACCTGCCCTACACTAATACAGTAGCACATGCTTAATATTTGATTAATTTTACATGTGATTGCCTGATGCATGTGTAAATGATGCCAGGGTTCCAAGGTACAGAAGTGGAAGCTTATAATACGGAATCTTCCTTTTAAGGTTAGTATAGTGCTTGCTCAGTTATGATATTAACTCTATGTTAACCTATATCTTTATAAGAGGTGAGATGTATCTCAGTACTAACTTATGAAACACAACTGCAGGCGAATGTTGATGAGATTAATGAAATGTTTTCAGCAGCAGGCTTTGTATGGGATGTGTTTATTCCGAAAAATCCCGATTCAGGGTACATTCTAACGTCTTATCATATATTTCTGTCCGACCCTATTTCACATTATATTATAACTATTCTATCCTTTATTAGGTTGGCAAAGGGATTTGCGTTCGTCAAATTCACATGCAAGCAGGATGCAGAAAATGTAAGTCTAATGATGCACAAGTTGCTTATACCTTTTGCTTTACATTTGTTATAAACGTTTGTAATACGTCTTTCAGGCAATTCAGAAGTTTAATGGAAACAAATTTGGTAAAAGGCCCATTGCTGTTGATTGGGCTGTTCCAAAGAATATCTATACAGCTGGTTCTCAAGTTGATAAACAAGACGGTAAATCTTGGCATTTTTCTATCATTTTTGGAGGGATTGTGTAAATTTGTAACTTTCATTTGTTCCTTGAATTTGTCTTACTGTTGGGATTTCATCTATGGGTTTATTTAAACGTCATCTGATCTAAGCTCTTGCTTTTTACAGGGCTGAAAGAAAGCGACGAAGAGGATTCCGATAGTGATTTCGAGAACAATAATGTAGAAAAACTGGACAAAAACAAAAACACGCAGCACTCTGATGAAGATGCTGATGTGTCTGATAACTCTGATTTAGTAGACGATGAAATGAATTTTGACGAGGAAGCTGATGTTGCAAAAAAAATTCTAAATAACTTTCTTTCTTCTGTCAAGAATGATCCCGTTCCAGTTCAGAGAAAACAAGATGATGAAACCGTCAAAACACAGACCAAAATATCTGATGGGTCCACAGATGCTCAGCATGTATCAAAACCTGAAAGTTTGCCCAAACCAGATAATATTAAGAGTAAACCAGTTGAGACAGAAGAAGAAATGCAAAGAACACTTTTCATCTCTAATCTTCCTTTTGATATTACCAGTGAGGAAGTAAAGCAGCGATTTGCAGGATTTGGTGAAATCCAGTCGTTTTTTCTTGTTCTTCATCCAATTACCAAGTAATGATCAGTTTTTAAATTGGTAATATATCTGTTTTGCCATCCCTATTCTAATTTGAATTATTTGTCAACTGTTTCTCAGGAGACCAAGGGGCACCGGATTTCTCAAATTTAAAACACTTGATGCTGCTGATGCTGCATTTTCAGCAGCAACTTCTGTCGCTGGTTTAGGTATAATTCTCAAAGGCAGACAGTTAAAAGTTTTGAAGGCTTTAAATAAGAAAGAAGCTCATGAAAAGGAAGTAGAGAAGATGAAAAAGGAAGAAGTCGACCATCGAAATCTCTACTTAGCCAAGGTTTGGTTTCAACTAATCTAGTACATGTTTTGGTGGAGCTTGCTGTTTTGACCCATTTACTTGTAAATAAGTTGATTCGGGTCATCTTTTTATCTCCAACGGGCCAAACCAGAAAAGTTAGCTTAGAAGGAAACAGGTTGAAGGGGGTGTTAAATTCTCCTAAAGTTTAACTTTGAGGCATAAACGACCTAAATCATTTATTTAAAAATTAGATTACTATTGAAGTAATATGATTTTTGCAATTGTAGTTGGCACCCTAATTTTGAATTAGTTTTTTTTTTGGAAAAATTGTGTCTTGTTGACTGACTTGCAACAAGACTCCTTTTTTTGACCCTTAAAACATTTCAAACAAATACGGTTAAAATTTTCTATTTTGCGCCATCAAGATTGAGGCCGCCTGACAAATGTAATGTGATTATCATTTTAACAGGAAGGTCTTATTCTTGAGGGTACTCCAGCTGCCGAAGGAGTTTCAGAGAGTGACTTATCGAAGCGTCGATCGTAAGTATTAAAATTAAGTAATTAAAGTCTGACTTGTAAGAAAGGAAATCTTATAGAGAAAGGTGAACATAAAACTGAAAAGCAGGTCAAGATCTTGAATACCAGGAGATGCATTTTCGCACCCCTAATCTATTGTATAAGGTTTTTTACAAGCTTAAAAATTTGTTTGAATAATCGTTTGGCTTTAAGGCGCTTTACCATTGGCGTATACATTCTGTCTCATAGCACAAGTATGTGAGGTTCTTATTTTACTTGAAATGTCTGGTTTACGGGTCTACTTATTCAACTTCTGATTCTCTTAACGATTTGGTGGTCAAATATTTGGTTTTGGACAATTAGTTTCATATCTGCTAATGAAACTGATTATTCAAGGATAAACTAAGATGAGTTTTATTTTGACATGTAGGCTTTACAGCTTCTTTTGCTGGAGTTTGACATTTTTTTTCTGAAAATGTGAATTGCAGGTTGGAACAGAAGAAGGCAACCAAACTTCAATCCCCGAATTTCCATGTTTCAAAAACAAGACTTATCATGTACAATGTTCCCAAATCAATGAATGATAAGCAACTTAAAAAACTTTGTTTAGAAGCAGTTACATCCCGTGCTACTAAACAAAAGGCCACAATTCGACAGGTAACTTACACTTGTTTATTTAAGGTCGCAAAATGGGCTGTGGGTTGTCCACACTGGAGCGAGTATACATTTATAATTCACTTTGGGCTAAACTACTTTATGTCGCGCGTTTGAGATAAACACAAGCCAAATTGATCCATAAGTAAATGGGTCGATTTCCACCGCTATTGGTAGTCCTTAGGGTTGCAGTTTGTCATTGTTCCACATTGCTTTCTCTTATTATAATGATACTTTGTGTAGATTAAGCTGTTAAAGGATTCCAACAAAGGAAAAGAAGTCTCAAAAAATCATTCACGTGGGGTTGCTTTTATAGAGTTCACAGAGCATCAGCATGCGCTTGTAGCTCTTAGAGTTCTTAACAATAATCCTGGTATGTTCATAGTTTCAGTCTTGATCTTCCTTAATCTTAATAAGCTCTTATTTATTTATTTTCTTTTATGTAACACAGAAACTTTTACTTCGGAGCATCGTCCAATTGTGGAGTTTGCTCTTGACAATGTTCAAACATTGAGGCAACGTGACGATAAGATTGCAGCTCAACAGCAAGGGTACGGTAACAATTCAGAACGAACCGATAAAAAACCCGACTTTAACAAACCAATGGACCGGTCAAACGACCTATCAAGAAAACGCAAAACACCAAATACTTTCCAGGAAAATAGGAAGGATAAAACGGTGGAAACCGAAGGTAAACCCGTCAAGAAACAAGAGTTCCCTCTAAGAAATCAACCTTCAGGAGTCCAACAAGAAGGAAAAAGGTTCAAGAATCAACATGCACCCAGTGATAGAATCACTTCTGGTGCAGCCAGACCTACGGGTATAGCCAATGTACCCTTGAAAAAGAGGCAACGGGAGCAGGAGCCGCAGAATATAGATACAAACTCCACAAAGAGAAGAAAAAATAAGGACCCTTTAGGGAAAGACACTACGGATAAACTAGATATGCTTATCGAACAATATAGATCAAAGTTTTCAGGAAATCGAACAAACAAATCAGATGGCGAAAAGGAAGGTTCTAGACGGCTCGGTAGGTGGTTCCAGTCCTAGTTTTGGTGTTTTGTATAACTTAATTTGGTGCTTATAACCCTACCTCGTAGAGCAAATGTATTAAAATTTTGAAAATTGCACTATCATGAATCGCTTTCGGACAATTTTGTTGTGATCTAATGTTTGGTGCCGTATTATACTTTAATTATCAACCGATTTATGGACTATTTATCTTGTGCAAGAAAAAAGTGGAACATTGATGATCCTTGAATTGAGCCTGGTTTAGAGTTGGGACCATTTGGTGCCACACTATTGTTCTAGACATTGTATGTCAACCATGTGCAATTGCCACAAGGGTTTGCTTAAGTTTCACTATATTTGCTAGTTGGTAGAATATTGATATACACATGTTATAAATAGGTTACTTTAAATGATATTTCATCACATGCAAGGCAGTTTCTTGACATAATTTCTACTTGTAAAGTTTTAGTCGATAAAAAAAAACAAGAATACTATAGTAGATTGAAATGATTTAACTCGAATCTTTGTCCATTACTCGGGTCAAAACGGTTCTCTCCTTGAACGTTACCATATAGCGTTCTGACCAAGATTTCAACGATAGAGTACAAGCAGAAGTGTAGTGGCTGTATACAGAATGCCTTTTAGGTTCTCGGCAAACTATTTGGTCATGTTCTGGGTAGATGATGTACATTGTTTCCGCCCTCAAGATTGTGGCGTGTAAGCCTGTTGAAACGGTTCTACGTATTTAGTTTTATGCCAATTGGGTCGGTTACGGTTGCCGAGTAAATAACTTTGCTAAGGTCATGTTGGAATTAGGTGATGGTTGAAAGTTTTGCATACCCTTAAATTGTTATTAACTAACTGCACCTAGTAACAACTTTGCTTTCTTATAGTAGTAAATTTGTAGGTAAATGGGCATATTCTTAGTGGAAACAAATGGGCATGGAGGCCACACCACACATGCTTGCTTTTTGATGGTATCACTTTTATTTCAAAGCTATTTTTTCTTTGTATAAACCTATTGAGAAAATGATTTATGGTGTATACGTGTGACTAATTTTATGCTTAAATATGTGTGACATTGATCTATTAATCCATCTGTTATTATTAACAGAATGTTGACACACAAGTTTAGGCATAACAATTACACATACTAGTTAGTCATGTCAATCATGCTCGAACTTGTAATAATGGCTAAAATTATGAAAATGACTTTATAATGTGATATAAAAGCATGAAAATGACTTTAGGTACACAAAATTTGTAAACTGTAATATAAAAAAAGTTGAACAAAGATGCATGATTTTATTTAATCGAGTGAGTTTAAGTAAAATAAGCTTAATTTTCACCACAAACTAACTTCGCAAGTATTAGAAACAAATTCTCTTATTTAGTGTTTGGTATATTATAATAAAAATTGAAAGGTACAAAATTATTACAATGAAAAGAAAAAATCTTGTTTATTTAATTACAATTATACAATGTAATGATTCACTACAAATAATGACCCGTTACAAAAAAAAACTACCATCTTCATTCTTTAAGGGTCCCTTTTTTCATTACATCTCGTAATGAAAGCAAAATTACATAAAAATCATCATTAACCGACCTCATTAAATAAACTTTCTAGCATTAAAAAACCTTTTAGTTTTTTTATTATCGATTTTATTCCGTCTTATCATACCAATCAAACATGATTGATTACCGTAGTGAATCATTACATTACATCAGTTATTCCATTACATCGTTTATTCCATTCATTTGACATTTCATTCCGCCCTACCAAACGCACCCTTAGATCGGGCGTAATGCATTGGGTAATCCATTCGGTCGACCCCCAACAAGACGCGTCCCACTCCGTTACGCCCCTCCACCAAGGACTCAAGAAAAAGAGAAGTCGGTTTTAAACAAGACCGAGCCGTTGGAGGATGTTTGTGTGTGGGTGTTTTATCTAAAGTGATTTTTATGAGGTATATTTGTGTTTAAGTGAAGTATGTTTTTGGTAGCATCATCAGTTATCTCATTACGGCCAATTAGTCATAAAGTAGTTATAAAGTGTGACAGTAGTGTCATCGATCCTGAGTTGGTCACCATTACGAGATATGCCTTTAAGAAATTTTCATCAAAGTGTCGTAACACTTTTTTTGTTGGTATATCTGGGTTTTCGACTCGACATTGCGAGCCGACTAATCTCAGAGCAACTATTTCTTTGGATAGCCTGGAATCGACGCATGTGAACCTCCGTAACCAATGAAGGATTAGTTAGCACTTTAAGAATGCATGAAAACGTGTTGCTTGATCTAATGATCTTAGCTTAAATTGACAAGACTTCATGAATGATTGAGCTTGTCTAATAAACAGGGATCAAGATCCTCTCAAGTTATGGTCAAACATGATTCATCATGTTAGTCTTATTGTGAAAGTTAATGAATAAGTGGACCCATGCTTTTTACTAAAAAAAAATGTTTTATGTACTTATCTTATTTGTGATTGATGAACATGATCTATCATGTTTGACTATAACTTGAGAGGATATTGATCCAATAAACAGAAATGAAAATGACAACTATAATAATAATGAAATGGGCAAATAAGAGTTGAGCCAGATATGCAAATTGTGACAGCACATGCATGGTATTCATTTGTCATTTCATGCATTTAAATGATTATTTATTGCACTATATTTTGTTCCTTTATAATTCTCTTCTTATCAAGCTACATACGAAGCACCGAC
Organism: Tanacetum coccineum; assembly: GCA_026074375.1. Taxonomy (NCBI): domain Eukaryota; kingdom Viridiplantae; phylum Streptophyta; class Magnoliopsida; order Asterales; family Asteraceae; genus Tanacetum; species Tanacetum coccineum. The sequence goes on along the minus strand of BQNB010074687.1, from coordinate 11,186 downwards.
TCTCATTTCTTGTTATATGCCGTCGTTAAATTTTTGATAATTTTGAGGGCCTTCGACGAAATTATATAATGAGACATTTCGAGAAGAAATATTATACATAGAATGCCATTGTTTCTATGATATAATGCAAATTAGTCAGCTAAACGTTTAACATATTGTTAAGAGGATAAATTTTGGGGCCTCTGAAATTTTTGAGGCCATGTGCGGTCGCACACCCCGCATACCCTCAAAGACGAATAATTATAAATACCTATTTTGCCATTTTTAATGTCCAAATTAGATTGTATAGAAATATCAATTTTAAGTTTTAGGAAATAAACAATGAAGAGAATTGTAAGCATTTGATTGCACCAGTAAATACTCGCGTAAAACAACGGTGCATATAACGACAAATAATTATACTTACAAAATCGTGAGTGTTGTTCAACTTTTGATTGCAAAGCGTTCTTTTTTTGAAATACACCGTGTGTGTTTTTTTTAACTAACATACTTCGTAAAACATGAATTACAAACTCATTTTCCAGATGCATATATCTTCAATTTTTAACAAGATAAATGATACTATAGTCATTATCGTACACGTAGTGAGACGTTTACAATTTTCGTGTCGATCTCTAATTCTCAAAAATCGTTTTCTTAAAGAGATCTTTAATCAATGGGACCTATGAGTATAAAAAGAAAAATCTATTATGATGTCAAGAGAATCCTAGAATTAGGATCATTTTTAAATAAGTGAAATGAAAAGAGAGATTAAAGTAAACTTAATGATGATATAGTATATATGTAAGCAATTGATGACAAAAAGTATCAAATGCATAATTAAATGGATCTTATTACGTTCGAAAATCATTAGTATTTGAAAATCGAAATGCAAAAATCTTTAGTTATTATTGAACATACACAATTAAAGCGATACTAAATACTCGGTACCCTGAGCCATAAGGTGCGTTATCGCCCTATAGTGCCACCTTATGGCACGAGAACATACCAGACCCGAAATTATAAGGGCTGACGCCAAGTTCACCGGCCAAGTTATAAGGCTTTTTACTTTTTTTTTTAAAAAGAGTGAAGCTTAAAGGTGTGTTATAACTTGAGTGATGCAGAAAAAATGTTTTAGAATTGAGTTATAAGTCTTTAGTTATATAAAAAAAGAAGTAAAATAACATGACAGTTTGTTATAACATCGTCAGATAACACCGACGATGCCTGCTGCTCTTAAAATTAGTTGCGGGTCCATGTCGTGTACGCACAGGACTAAAGTATAGAGTAGATTGAGTGTATATGCAAAATGCATGGTGTATCACTAGTGTATGGTACAAGCCAATAGGAGCATATGATAAAACGTAACATAATAGGAATGAACCCATAAAATGATCCCATTTAGTAGTGCCCCCCATGCCCCATGGAGTAACCAAATCTTGGACACAACATTATGACCTTGTTACAAACTGGCTTCCACTTTCATTTCTGCAACATAACACATTGTCTACATATACATAATATTCAAATTTTATCCATTTTACAAGTAGCTCTCTTTTAGAGCATCCATTTTACAAGTTGTTGATGGATATCACTTTCTCCGTCTCACAATA
>BQNB010074686.1:0-31707 GCA_026074375.1 Tanacetum coccineum | reverse complement strand
ATATATATAAGATGATCATATGGATCGTTTAGAATAACAACTTTAGTTACACGTTCGTATATGTCCGTTTTGGTTTATATATGATCATTTACGTTCATTTATGTTCGTTTATGCTCATTTATGTCCGATTTACGTTCGTTTAACTTATTAATGAACGAACATAAACGAACATGAACAAGTTCAAATTTAAATAAACGAACATGAACAACAATTTTGGTCCGATTATGCGTTCGCGTTCGTTTATTTGTTCGGTTAAAATTAAATAAACGAACATGAACATACCTCCGTTCGCGTTCGTCCGGTTCGTTTACAGCCCTACTTGTGATATTAGCGTAGGAACACTATGATTAATTATTTCATGGGAGAGTTTACGCCCTGTAGTAGGGGCCAAAGTTAATCCTAGTTCAGGTAATTGGGTTGCTTGAGAGGTTGACGAGTCAAGTCTTGTTGGGATGGAGTGTCCCGTGGCGGCTTCCTGCTCTGGGGAGTTGTCATGCACGTTGCTGGAAAGTGATTGAGACATTTCTCGAACACACCTTGCATACGACAGTGTTAGCCTCAAAATATTGAGTCGAACATGAAGTTCATTCATTATGTATTTAAGTCTCGGTCAATCAGTTAGTTAACGTTGTAATAGAAATGTATCGGGAATCGGGCTAGATAGTTAATCTAATATTGTATATGTTTCGAGTTTAATCCCAAACAAAAAACCCGAGTCCGAGTCCTAGTCAAATATCCCACACGTTTACTAAAATGTGACGGGGTATATATATATATATATCTTTTCCACTTGGAAAATATCTAACTCTCTCTTTTCTAATAATATCTTTTCTTTTCTCTCTAACCTCTCTCTTGTTTCTCTCTCTATAAATCATCTCTCTTTCTCCTTTCTTGATCTAGATCCGTGTATGATATGAAGTGTATGTGTTAAAGGGATCTTACAATTGGTACCAGAGCTTTAAGGGTGGATTCGTGATTCATTTGTGGTTAAAAAGAATCAAAATTCGTGGTTTATTATTTTTTTGAAAATAAAGCTAAAAAAATCAAAGATTGATCTTTGTTTGTGGTTAGATGTGTTAAAGATTTGTACTTTCGGGCTTAGAACTATCCCTTGCATCATTACTAAGTGGTTTTAACATCATTTCGTGGCTTTCAAGAATGGTTGATGATTTTTTCTTGGCTGCGTTTTGACTCACTGAAGGGGTGTTCTTGATTGCGTTTTGATTATTGAAGACTGCGTTTTGGTCATTGCGTTTTGATTATTGAAGACTGCGTTTTGGTCACTGCGTTTTGGTCATTGCGTTTTGATTATTGAAGACTGCGTTTTGGTCATTGCGTTTTGATTATTGAAGACTGCGTTTTGGTCATTGCGTTTTGATTATTGAAGACTGCGTTTTGGTCATTGCGTTTTGATTATTGAAGACTGCGTTTTTAGCCTAATGAAGGACCCTTATTAGCGTTTTGCCTAGGGAGACTTGTCTCTTTTCATTTATTGGCTTGCGTTTTGTCCAAGAATTGACTGAGTTTTGTCTAAAAAGACCTCATGGTAAGGTTCGATCCGCGCATCAGCTGGTATCTTTTGGTAACTATGTTTGTATTTCTTTTTGACCTTCAGGGTTATTTGATTCGAATTTGGAATTATTAATCATTGTCTAAACTACAAACATCAAATCAAACAACAACACAAGATTAAAGGACTAATCATTCAACAAACACCACAATTAACATCAATCGATTATTCATTCACGGTTTGTCCTAGTGATTACTGTAAAATCCTTAAATTCACTTATCGGTTTTTAATTCATAGACGTGTAAAATCACTATTGTGAACGTGATTTGCATACAAGACACAACTTCAATCACATCTCATCCACTTAAGAGTCCAACAACTTTCACAACTTCATAATTCAAAACATTCATTCATCATGTCTACTCCGGTCAATACATCCTCAATAGATAGTCAAATGCATAACAATAGCATGGCTGCTGGTTCAAAAGATCATCCACCAATGCTTGGACCAGGAAGATATTCACAATAGAGATCACGTTTTCTACGGTACATAGACACGAAACCAAATGGTGAGGGTCTGAGAAAAAGCATACTATCTGGTCCCTACGTGGCCCATCTTTCTGTACTAGTTCAAGATGTTTGCTTTGCAAAGGGAAGGTAATCTGCCCAATACAATCAACATTAACAACAATTGAAAAGTTTTGAAATGACTCCAGAGACAAAAGAACACTTTTCTGTTCTGAAAAGGAAGAAAATTTTCTTGCTTTTAACTTGTATTGGAGATGATATATATTCCACTGTTGAATGCTTGTGTAAACGCGAATTAGATGGTTGAGAATAGCCATTGAAAGTGCTAAAACATGGTGATCATTGATCGTCAAGATGTAAAGACCATACCAATCTGTTCTGGGAATTTAGGAAGTTTACTTCTCGAGATGGAGAATTAATGGAGTCGTATTACTTATGGTTTTATAAACTGATGAATGAGTTGACAAGGAACAACTTGCAAATTACTACAATGCAAGTGAACGTTCAATTTCTTTATCAACTTCAACCATAATGGTCAAGATTTGTGATGGTTGTCAAGCAATCAAAAGAAATAGACGCCATCTCATATCACACACTTTTTGACATTCTAAAGCAATATCAAAATGAAGTCAATGATATCCGTGCTGAGAGAATAGCCAAAAAAGTACAAATCCATTAAGCACTTCTGCGGCTGATCAACCATATTAAGATAATTACTATCAAGCTCCAAACCTCAAAGATCTAATGTCAACATCATCTTCTAACAAAGACCTAGTGCATCTATAGACACAAAGGAATAGAGATCCGCCAAACCAGTTACACCTCAATCGAGTCAGTATCTGAAGAAAGAACAGTGATCCTGAAACACGCTCAGAGGGATAAGGGACATGCAAAAGAATTTGGAACTCTTGCAAGATGTATTCAAAGGATCTACAAACTACCAACAAACAACTTCGAACTTACTTCAAACTCCAAGACAAGACTGAGATACGACACCAAGTTATAACAACGGACAATCAGTCAGGGCAGTTTGGATCAAACGGACTACGACGTTGCTAGGACTAGGGGAAACTATAGGAAGTCCGGGTAGTGCATCAGAATGGGATACAGTGCTTTAACTTTGCGCAAGGGTTTTGGTCCACTATGCAAGGAATGCAGGATGCCAAGCGTGTTAACAGGACTACTCGTATCACAACGGAAAAGATTGATGATGTGCAAACATGCTGAACACGGTGTTCCACTGCAAGTTGAGCTAGCTGATTGGCTAGCGAACCGGGTTATAGAAGTGATTGATGAACAGGATTTGGATGCGAGCACATTACAGTTTCACTGGCCAAAGATTCAGGAGGTTCTTACCAGAAGAATCAAAGTTCTAATTGTACAGCCATATAGAACAGGTTCAAAACCATGATGAAAATAATTTGTTTGCAAATGAAAAGACGAATTTGAGCAACCTGAAATCCATTAATGACATATGTGTTTTAGAGAAGGTGATAGCATATGACACTCTGATTCATCAAATATATGTAATAATGATAATCAGGTTGACCAAATACTGCAGGAATAAGAAGTGTTGATGATGCGTGTGTTGTGCTTTTATGTGCTTGCTAATTTAATTCAAATTTACTTTAATCTGAGGAAAACAAAATGATTTTAAAGCAATTAAAGAAAGCAAACGCATCATTGACTCAAGACTGAAAGGAGTGCAGAACTAACCTTGATGAGACTGGTAGGGTATGGGGGAGGTACTAGTTGTCGGTGACAGTTGTCTTATTGCATTAAGAACAAAAACAGAATGAGTTGAGAGTACATTGCTATAATGACAGACGATTGATTATGACATTCTTCAAACAAAGTTAAATGAAACTCTAGGACTATTAGCTCGTAAAGACATTGACATAAAAGAAGGTTTAAAATCTAAAGCCTATGAAATTTCAGTTGTCAATAAAAAACACGATGAGTTAGTAAAAATGAGTCTTTTAACAAAGTCACAATTTGAAGGTCAACTCAAAGAGAAAAGTAAGGCCATTTTGGTATATAAAGTTAAGGAAGAGAAAATTAATTGTTTACACTCGTTATCAGTCAATTCAGGACATTCATATTTAGCACCCAATGCTCGACATATAATGGTAGACCAAACCCTTTGCTCAATACAAGGTCCTTAAGAAAGCTCAATCAGAAAAGCCTGTTTGTCTAAGATCCCATAGATACTTCTGATCTTGCAAAAAAGATTTGGGCCAATAGGGAGAGACCATGACTCTTGCAACTTGCGAGTAGATCAAAAATTGAATAAAGATTATGTTAAACATATGATTACACAAGACAAAATAGTCATTATGAAATTTTTAAAGGACCCTCACTGGAGTATCTTTACAGTGGGAACAGCACAAAAAGAAAGTTAGGAAGACAATGTGAATATAAAACGTTTGTTTAGAACAAAACCAAACATTGCTAAAAGTTGCCTTTCTACCCCCTGTTTCGAAATCATTAGTAAAAGTAGACAAGTTTTTTTAACGACATGACATTTAACATCAATTAATTTAGATAAAATTATTGATCAAGCTTGGTTTAAACATTTAATAGTGATTATTTTTGGGGTGAAACTGATATAGATTTGGAAGTTTTGATAAAAACCTTATTAATGCCTCTTTCCATAAAAACTCAAAATGATAGTTTTCGTTTTGAACATGAACTTAAAACGGAAATGCATGAAGATTATGAGTACGTTAAATCCCTTGAAAAAGAGGTTGATGAACTTGAATTGAAAAGGTGATTTTTTTAAACACTATATGATCTACTTCTAGAAGAGTGTTATGTGTCTAAGGATGTTACATATTTCCATATTTGCGTTTCTCTGTTTGATTTTTAAATGCTTATGCTGAATTCCAATGCTTGTATCTTCATAATGTCAAAGAATGTGAATGTCTTGCACAAAAAGTTTTCGAAACAAACTGAATCTGGTTAACAAAGAAGTTCATAATAAACTTTTTAAAGAGTTTTGCTAAACTTGATAAACACTCGATTTTCTTGAAATCTTGCTATACACAATGTAAGAACAGATGAAAAAAACATCTGTTATGCAAGAAAATGGATCAAATGTATTTCGAAAAGAACGTGAACAATATCATGAAATACAGGATTTGAAAGCTCAAATGCAAGACAAGAACATAGCCATCAGTGAGTTAAAGAAACTCATTGAGAAATGCAAAGGAAAGTCTGTGGAAACTCAGTTTGATAAACCATCTGTTGTTCGACAACCAAATGCTCAACGGATTCCAAAACCATCAGTTTTAGGAAAACCGACTCCTTTTTTAAATTCTCCTGAAATGAGAAGTTTTCAAACGAAACAATCGGTTAATAAAACTAATGTTGTCGGGATGTTTGTTTAATAAGTCACTCAACAGAATTTGCATCAGATTAGAAAACACGCGGAAATACACTTCGGAATGTGCTTAAAACAGGAATGTATAGATTTTCACTAACACAACATAAACAATGAACCGACAGTTCTTGCCTATTGCTTCTAGGAATACTTAATCCTCGAGTGTCTAAATTCTTCACGAGTAAATCACCACATATAGTGTTGCAGACCACAGCTTATGTGCTATCAAGTTAAAGATAAGGTCGTGTTCCAAACAATAGTCAAGTGAAGTTTAGAGGGAAGTAGAAGACCATCATAGGATTTCTAGTATTTCTAAGAAAACAAAGTCTGTAACTGTCTGTAATAACAGTTCAAATTCTAGAACTTCAATGTGAATGCTGTTTGTGCTGAATGTAGAAAATGTGTGTTTAATTCTAATCCATGCTGTTGTGTTTCTAGATACTTGAAAGACATGAACGGTAGAAATAAGAAAGCCTAGGTAGTGCCTATTAGTGCTAGTAAACCAAAGAGAAAAACGTACCCAAATCTGTTGCAACACCCCATAAGAAAACAGTTCTGCATCAGATACCACTATTTAGAAATCCAAGAGTTAACTATACAGAGTTGTATTAAGAATACAAATCAGGAATGGAAAGGTTGGATAGCTAGAATAGAAATGTCCATCAGGATATACATGGGACACAAAAACGCCTTCTTAGGACAAAAAAAGATTGGATGCCTTAAGATCTGAAAGAATGATGTATCAACAAGTATTAGTCCCACTATAGACATTGTCTCTAGGATTACTAATGTCTTAAAGATATCAAATTCCTTAGGATCCAATTTGTCTAATGTTCCATCGTCCTCTAATTCTCTTGCAGATTGTACAACTCATCCTATTCATTGTTGACTCTGGATGCACAAAGCACATGACGGGCAATCTCAAGCTGTTGTGTAATTTTGTGGAGAAATTTCTGGGTACTATTCGTTTTGGAAATGATCAATTTGCTCCAATTCTTGGTTATGGAGATCTAAATCAAGGAAATGTCACGATCAAACGGGTTTATTACGTCGAAGGCCTCAATCACAATCTTTTCTCGGTTGGTCAATTCTGTGATGCGGATTTGGAGGTTGCTTTCAGGAAATCTACTTGTTTTGTGAGAGATCTTCAGGGAAATGATTTACTAACTGGTAATCGTGGATCTGATCTCTACACAATATCTCTTCAAGAAACAACTTCATCAACTCCAATCTGTTTTTTTTTTTTTTTTACCTGGCCTGCTAATGCGTTCACCAACTCAAGCATGTTTATTGATCGAAGACTTCTCATCTTAACTTCGATTACATCACATTTACTCCCAAAGAAAGATGTTGTTGACAGGCTACCTAATGTTGAAATATGTCAAGGATCACTTTGTTCATTTGTGAAATGAGTAAGCAAAAAGAAGCTCATTTAAGTCAAAAGTGCTTTCAAGTTCCAAAGGAAGGCTGAATTTTTGGCTTCACATGGACTTGTGTGGATCCAAGCAGGTTGCAAGCATTAATGGGAAGAATATATATTCTGGTGATCTTGATGACTATTAAGATACACTTGGACTCTTTTTTACGATCAAGGATTGAAACTCCAGAAGTTCTCAAAGCTTTCTCAAGATGATTCAAGCAATCTTCAAGTCAAGTTATTAGTCGTCCGTACTGACAGAGGCACAGGAGTTCTTGAAACAAGACCCTCCATGCTGATTTCAAAGAAGAAGCATTGAACATTAGACTTCTACTCTGATCACCTGAACAGAACGGTCGTTGTCAATAAGTACCATACCTGCACTCTAGTTGTGTGGCTTGAACAATGCTCTCATCTTATAAGCTTCCAATATCATTTTGGGCTTGAAGAAGTGTGCAATCGCTATGCTTACTCAGAATAAGATCAAATCATCATATCGACTCATCGGAAAGACGGCGGTCATCACATCATTAATGACAGGAAACCTTCATATAAAACATCTTCACATCATTTGGGTTTGCATATTGTTAAATAAATAGAGATTGCGGGAAAATTTGGATAAGATGCAAGATCAAAGGGGATTATGTGTCATGGTGGGATATTTTACCTCAGTCGAATGGATATCGTGTTTACAACACAATGAGAACAGCTTAATAGTTTGAGTCCACTAATATCAAGTTTGATGAATCAAAGAAATGAATGTATGGATCACAACAGTTCTTGACCCTCGCACCACAACGACAGATATGTCTGTTGAAATTGTCACTTCAGGGCTCGTTCCTCAAGGTCAAAAATGGCGTCAGAATTATGACACTCTGACCCCGTGCACTAAGACAAATGTTGTTCACTCTAGCAGAAAGACAGATTAGTCACAACAAGGGGTGGAAATTTCTTTCAGTCCTCTTAATTGGACAGAATATTTACACTCACCATACGGTCAAGCGGAGGAAAACAACATGATCAAGCACCGATTGCATCATTCAGAAGATGAATTTATCATCCTTTTTGCTACTCAAGTACAAGATCTGGTGGAGGTCCTCACACAACATTGATTAATACCGATGTGCATTCATTTCAACCACAAAGTCATTATTACCGATGGACAGAGAATCATCCATTACGAACAAATTTCTTGGAAATCCAAAACCATGTCAGTTCATAACAGAAGATAGCTTGCTCACAGGATTCCTGAAATGTGTATGTTCGGTGTATGTTCGCGCTCACGGTGAGTATTGTTGAACCGAAGAACATTAAGGAGGCAATGGCTGATTCTGCATGGATCGAAGCAATGCAGGAAGAACTTCATCAGTTCGACAGACTGAAAGTCTGGGAACTAGTCGACAAACCATTTGGCAAGATGATTATAAAGCTAAAGTGGTTATGGAAGAACAAGAAGGATGAAGATCAGACTGTAATTCGCAACAAAGCACGACTTGTTGCTAAAGGTTATGCTCAGGAAGAGGGTATTGATTTTGAAGAATCATTTGCTCCAGTTGCTCGCTTGGAAGCAGTTCGGATTTTTGTTGCCCACGCAGCACACAAGTCTTTTCCAATCTATCAGATGGACGTGAAAACGGCATTTCTAAATGGTCCACTGAAGGAGGAGGTTTATGTTGCTCAGCCAGAAGGGTTCGTTGATCCAGATCATCCAGAAAAAGTCTACCTTCTGAGGAAAGCTTTGTATGGATTAAAGCAAGCTCCAAGAGCCTGGTATGATGAACTATCAAACTTCCTGATGTCCAAAGGCTTTACTAAAGGTACAATTGACCCAACTTTATTCAAGATAAAATACGGGGAGTGATTCGTTCGAAAGCACTAGTCAAATTTATATATATATAGTATTAATCCCGTGAAAATTCTTTCCAATTTACTTCTCAAACAAGAGAAATAAAAGGATAAAAATCTCACTTAAAAAAACACAATATGTATATTTTTAACCGGGAAGTATTTCTTCTCGGGTCGTTTCTCAACGAAGTCGTGAATTGAGATTCGTGAATAATTCGGATTCGAGTCAAGAATTGATAAAGGATTTTTGAATTTTGAATTACACTACAAATTTAATAGCACAAACTAAAAACAATTAACTAGCACGAAATTTTAATACACGAAAATTTAAAAAAAAAACGTGAGCTAAAACTGAAATTTAAAATCGAAGGCACTACTTTTAACAAATTTTATACCTAAAAATCACAAATTTAAAAAGAAAATTCTAGGAAAAAGAATTAAAAATTTTCAACTATTTTTGTATTTTTTTAAATACCTAAAGGGTACCATAAACATCGACCTGGTATCCAAAGGATTCGGCTTGAACTAACAGCATTTTCAGATGCTGATCATATAGCCCGGATCATTCATATCCGAAAAGCCACTTCTGGATGGATACAGTTCCTTGGTGTTAAGCTAGTAAGTTGGATGTCAAAGAAACAGAACTGCACTGACTAAGCAAAGTCTTCAGCAGAGGGCAGAGTAACGAGGCGTTATCCTGCAAGTTGTGCTCAAGTAATGTGGATGAGGACACGGCTTCAAGATTATGGCTTCAACTACAACAAAATACCCCGTTGTAACTGTGACCTCAACGTCAGCCATAGCAATCTCATTGCAACCCCCGTACAGCATTCGCGAACAAAAGCACAAACATACTTCGGTATCACTTCATAAAGGAACACATGTTTGAAAATGGTAATTAAAAAATATAGTTTAAATAAATAAATATAATAAAAAATATTAATTAATAAAATAAAAATAAAAAAAGAATTAAAAAAAATTTAATAAATAAATATAAATAAAATTAAAAATAAATAATAAAAATTTATATAAAATAATTTAAATACATAAATAATAAATTAAATAATTAATATTAATTATAAATAATAATATAAATAAATAAAATATTAAAATAAAATTTTAATTATATATTTAATTTATTAATAATAAAAAAAAGTTATATTAATATAAATCTATATAAAGAAAAAAATATAATTAAAATTATAAAATTAAAATATAATACTTTAAAATAAATTATATAAAAATTAAAATATAAATTTATTTTAAAATAATTATAATAAATTTAAATTAATAAAATAATTTTATTATATATTAAATTATTAAATAAAAAATTTTTTATAAAAATAAAAAATAAAAAAATATAAAATAAAAATAAAAAATATAAATAATAATATAATAAAATTAAAAATATAATTAAAAAAATAATAATTATAAATATAAAAATTTTAAAATATATTTTAATTATATAATAAATAATTTATAATATAATAAAAAAGTTTAAAATAAAAATTTTAATATATATATAAATAAATTATATTTATTTAATATAATTAAATATATTTATTTAATTAAATTAAAATTATATATTAAAAATAAATAAAATAAATTAATATAAATAAAATTAATATATAATAATAATATATAAATTAATAATAAAAATAAAATAAATAATATAATTAATAAGTAAATAAAATTTATAATTTAAAAATTTATATTAATTAGTAAAATTTATATTATATTTTATATAAATAATTAAAATTAAATATAAAAAATTAATATATAATAAATATATAAAAAAATAAAAAAAAATTTAATTTAATATAATAAAATTAAATTAAAAAAAATAAAAATTATAAAATAAAGAATTATTAAATAATAAATATTAATTAATATATTTAATATATAAATTAATATAAATATATAATTTAAATTTATAATAGTATTTATAAAAAATAAATATAAATAATTAATTATAAATATTAAAAATATTAAATATTATATAAATATAATATAATAAATTTATAAAAATTAAAATAAAATTAATTACAATGTTATATATAAAATATAAATAATTAATAAAATATTAAATATAATATAATATTAAATATTAATATAAAATTTAAAAAATATTATAAAGTAAAAATATAAAATAAATAAATAAAAAATTTATTATATTTTTATATAAAAAATATAAGAAATAAATTAATTAAAAATAAAATTAAAAATTTATTATAAAAATATAATATAAAATATAAATTTAAAATAAATATAAAAAAATATATTAATTTAAATTTAATTAAAATAAAATTTTAAAATAAAAAAAAATATAAAATAATAAATAATTATATTAATTAAAAATAAATAAATAATTTATAATTATAATAATTATTAATATTAATTATTTTAATATAAATATAATAATTTATTAATTTTATATTAATATAAAAATAAAAATTAATTTTAATAAAATAATTAAAATAAAATAATAAAATTAATATAAATAAAAAAATAATATTAAATATAAAATTTTAAATAAAATAAAAAAACTAATATATAAATTATTATAAATTAATAATCATAATAAATAAATTAAATATTAATATAATAAATATATTTAATAAATTATAAAAATAAAATAAATTTATAATAAAATTTTTAATATATAATTTATAAAATTAAAAAAATAAAAATTATAATATAATATAATTTAAAAAATTTAAAATAAATATAAATAATAAAAATATAAAATATTTACTATATAATAATTAAATATTTAAAATTTTATTAAATTAATTATATTTATAATAATATTAATATATATAAAAAGTATAATTAATATATTAAATAAATTAATAAATTAATTTAAATAATAATAATTTAAATAAATTTTTAAAAAAAAATATAATAAAATATATATAAAAATTAGATATTATATTTAAAATAATAAAAATAATATTAAAAAAATATTATAAAATAGAAATAATTATTTTTTATATATAAATATAATAATATAAATAAATTAATTTAATTATTAATAAATAAAAAAAATTATTTATAAATTTTATTAAAAATTATTAAATTAAATTATTATTTAAAAATTCATATTATAATATAATATATTAATTAAATTATAATAAATAAATAATTAGTATATATAATAAAATATTATAATAAAATTATTAATATTAGAAATATAAAATTAATATAAAAAAAATATAAAAATATAAAAAAATATAAAAAATATAAAAATTTATTAAATAATATTAAATATATAAAAATTAATAATATTTATAAAAAATAATAATATTAAAATATATAATTATATAATAAAAATTATATTATATATATTAATTATATAAATTAAAATAAATAATTAGTATTTAATAAAATATTAAATAATTAATTATAATAAAAAATTAATATTAATTTTATAATATATTATAAATTATAATTAATAATATATAATATTATTTAAAAATTTAATAAAAATATAAAGAAAAAAAAATTTAATAAAAATTTAATTAAATTATAAAAATAAAAAATAAATAAATAAATTAATATTTTATAAATATAAATAATAAAATTATAAAATTAAAAATAAATTAATATTTTATATAAATATTAATATTAATAATTTTATATAAAATAAAATTATATAAGTATTATATAATATATAAAAAAAAAATTTTTTAATATCAAAAAATAATAAAAATATATGTATAAATAAAATAATAAATAATAAAAAATATTAAATATAAAAATATAAATAAAAAAATATAGATATTAAAATATTTATATTTATTATTAATAAAATAATAAAAATAAAAAATATATAAATTTATATAAAATATATATTATATAAATAATAATAATAATAAAATATTTATATAAAATAATAAAAAATTAATTTATTAAATAATATAAATTAAATTAAAATTAAAATATTTATAATAAATAATATTATTAAATTAAAAAAATATAAATAAATAATTATAATTATAAATAAATTAATAATATAAAAATAAAAATTAATAAAAAAATAAAATAATAAAAAAATTAAAAAAAAATATAAATAATAATATTTTTTATAATAATATAATAAATAAATTAATATTAAAAAATAAAATAAAAATAATAATTATTAATTTTATTAATAATATAAAAAAAATAAAATATAATAATATATTATTAAAATAAAAATTAATAAAAAAAAATAAAAAATATAATAATAAAAATTAACAAATAAAAAATAAATATATATAAAAAAATATATATTTAAATTAATTAAAAAAAATTATATAAATTAAAAAATAATATATAAAAATAAATTAAAATAATATAAATATTAATATTAATTATAAATAAAAATATATTATAATAATTAAAATTTTAAAAAAAATTTTAATATATAAATAAATTAAATATATTTATTTATAAAATAAATTAAATATGAATAAATATAAAATATTTTAAATTTAAAAATAATATAAATAATAAAATAATATAAAAAAAATAAAAATTATAAAAAATTTAATAAAAATAATAACATAATTATATAAAAAATAATTTATAATATATAATTAAAATTAAATATTAAAATAAAAAAAAAATAAATTAAATTATTTTAAATAAAAAATTATATAAAAATTTAAAATTAATTATAATATAATTTAATGTGTAAAAAATTTAAATAAGATTATTTATAAATAATTAATATTAATTTAAATATATAAAAATATTTTATTATTAATATTAAATATAAAAAATAATAATATAAATATTAAGTAAATAATAAATAATATAAAAATATAATTTAATAAAAAATTAATATATATTATTATAAAATTTTAAAATAAAATAAAAATAAAAATTAAAATATTATAAATATAAATATATTATAATTTATAAAAAATAATATTAAATAAATTTTAAAAAATATTAATTTATAATTAAAATTGATATAAAAATTATTAAAAATAATAATATATATTAAAAAAATATAAAAAAAAATTTATTAATAATTATAAAATAATTAAAAAAATAAAAAAATATATATAACATTAAATTTATTATTTATTTTATTTTTAAGAATATAATATAATAAAATATAAAAAAAATAAATATAAAAATAATAATATATATTAAATTAAAAAAATTATAATTTTAAATAATTTATAAAATTAAAAAATAATAATTATAAAATATAAAATATAAAATAATTAATTATATTTTAATTAATTTTAAATTTAAATATATAATAAATTAATATATAAAATTAAATTAAAAATTTATATAATAATTAATAATATAAAAAATAATTATTAATTAATATTAATTATAATAAATAATTAAAAATTTAAATAATAAATAATTAATTTAATTACATAAAAATATATATATATAAACATAAATAAATTTATTATAAAAATAATTTATTAATAAATAATATTATAAAAAATAAATAAAATTAAAAATATATATCATATAATTATATAATAATTAAATATAAATAATAAAATAAATAATATTATATAAATATAATAAATTAAATTAAAAATATAAAATAATATAAAAAATAATATATTAAATAAATTATAATAAAATTATAAAAAATTAATATATTTAATATTAAAATTTAATATAATAAAATTAATATATATTATAATTAAAAATATTAATTAATATAAATATATAAAATAAATTTATATATATATTTTATATATATAAAATAAAATTAATATAATATATTTAAAAAAATAAATAATTATACTAATAAAAAATAGTAAAATAATATTATAAAAATAAAAAATAATAATAAAATAAAAAATGATAAAAAAAATAAATTATATAAAAATAATAAATAATTAAATAAATAAAGTACATAAAATAATATTTAAAATAATTATAAAAAATTAATTAAAATTATATTATATAAAATAAATAATAAAATAAAAATAAATATATAAATAATATAAAAATTAAAATAAAATAAAATATAATTATAAAGTATTAATAATATATTATAATAAATAATATATAATTATATAAAAATAATATATATTAAAATAAAATATATTAAATAATAGAATATAAAATATATATAAAAATACATAATTTAATTAAATAATTATTAAAGAAATATAAATTATTAATAATTAAAAATAATAATATATATCATTATTTAAAAAAAATAATATAAAATATTAAATTAAAAATAATTTAAATAATTTAAATAAAATTTATAAATATTTAAAATAATTATAAAAAAAAAAATAATATTATAAATAAAATGTATAAAAAATAATATTAAAAAGATAATTATTATTAAATATAAAATTAATATAACAATTAAAAATATTAAAAAAAATAAATTATAAATATATTAATAATAAAATTTATAAAATTATATAATAATATATAATAATAAATAAATAATAAAAAAAATAAATATAATAATTATAAAAAAATTAATTTATTTAAATAATAATAATAAAATATAAATATTATATAATATTAAATTAATAAAATATTAAAATTATAAATTATATAACATAAAAAATTATAATAAAAAAATATAAAAAAATATATAAAATATATAAAAAAATAAATTAAATTATAAAATTAATATATAAATTTAAAATTATTATAATAATATTTAAAATTTAATATAATATAAAAAAATAATTAATTTTTAAATTAATAAAATAAAAATAATAATAAAATATAATAATATATTAGATATAAATATAAATAAAAAATATTTTTTTATAATATAAATACTATAAATTTATTAATAATACAATAAAAATAAAATAATATAATAAAAATATATAAATAATATATAATAAATATCTAAATTAATAATAATAATAAAATAAAATATATTAAAAATTTATATTAGAATAAATTATAAAATAATAAATATAAATAATATAAAATAAAAAATAAAAATATAAAAATAATTTAATATAATTAAATTATATAATTATAAATAATATTAATATATATAAAATAAATATTTAAAAAATTTATAAAATAATTTATAAAAAAATAAATTAAAAATTATATTTAAAATTATATTATATAAAATATTTTAAAAAATATTAAATAAAAAAAATAATAATTAAAAATAATAAATTATATAATAATTATATTAATTTTAGGTATAAATAAAA
Organism: Tanacetum coccineum; assembly: GCA_026074375.1. NCBI lineage: Eukaryota > Viridiplantae > Streptophyta > Magnoliopsida > Asterales > Asteraceae > Tanacetum > Tanacetum coccineum. Next base: position 15,850 of record BQNB010074686.1, on the reverse strand, counting down.
TAAATTATAAAATATATAATAAAATATAAAAATAATAAATACATAATTTAAAAAAAAATTTCAATATATTAAATATTTATTATTAAAAATATTAAATAAAAATTGTATTTATATTTTTAAATTATTAAAATTAAATATAAAATAAAACATTAATAATAAAATTAATAAAATAATAAAATATATAAATTAATAATTATATAATATAAAATATTAATAAAATTATATAAATAAAAAAATAAAATATTTAAAGTAAAACTAAAATATATTTTATATAAAAAAATAAAAAAAATAAATAAAATTAAATTTAATATAATTTAATAAATTATATTATAAAAATAAAAATAATATAAATATATTAAAAATATAAATAAAATTATATTAAATATTTAATTTTAATAAAAATTTAAAAATAAATAATAATAAATAAAAATTTATAAATATAATATAATATAATATAATAAAAAATTATTTAAAAATATTAATTATAAAATAAAAAAATAATTAAAATTAATTATAAAATTATTAATTTTAATAAAAATATAATTTTAAAAAAATAATAAGTAAAATAAATAATATAATAAAATAAATATAAAAAAAATATAAAAAATTTAAATAAAGTATAAAGATATATTAATATAAAAAATTAATTTAAAAAAATATATTTAATTTAATTATATAATAATTTAAAATTAAATATTAAAAAAAAATAAAATAAATAATTTAAAATAATATTAAATTTAAAAAACAATATAAATATATATATTAATAAAATTTAATAAATTATATAATATAAATATTATATAATTATTTAATTTTAAAAATATAAAAAAAAATTAAATAATTAATATTAGGTAAAATAAAAAAATTTTAATATAAATAATAAAATAAAATAATATATAAATTAGATATTGTGATAAAATACAACTAAAATAAAAAAATTAAATATAATAATATAATATTATTATCTTTAAATAATAAATTTTTAACATTAATAATTATAAAAAAAAAATAAAAAATTTATAAAAATAAATATAAATTATCAAAATAAAAATATAATAATAAATAATAATATAGTATAAAATTTAAAAAATTAAAATAAAATAAATAAAATATTTAATTAATATTTTAATAATAAAAATATATAATTAAAAAATATGTAATTAATTAATAAAAATTATAAATTTATACTGATTAAAATAAATTTAAAATAATAATAATAAAATATAAATATTTTAATAAATAAAAAATATAAAAAAAAATTATAATATCAATATAAAAAAATAAATAAATATATATATATAAATTAAATAAATAAAATAAATATTAAAATATATATATATAATAATAATTAAAAATATAAATTATATAAATTTAAAAAAATTATAATTAAAAAAAAAACAATATAAATAAATAATAAAAATAAATATATTATAAAATAATAATTAAATAAATAAAAAAAAAAATAGATTAAATATAAAATAATAATAAATTAATTATAAAAAAAAATAAGATATATTAAAATTTAATTTTAAATAAATTAATAAAATAAAATAAAAAATATATATAAAATAAATATAAATAAAAATTTATAAGAAATTTTATAATATAAAATTTAATAATAAAAAAATAAAATAAAAAAAAATATTTAAAAAATATTTATATATAATTAATATTATTATGATAATATATTATATAAATAAAATAAAATATATTAATTAAAAAATAATATATAAATTAATAAAATAAATATAAACAATAAAATAAAAATTAATAAATAAAAAATATATAAAATAAAAATATTATATAAATTATATAATTAAATAAAATAAAATATTAAATAAAAAATATTATAAATTTATATTAAAATAAAAAATAAAATATAAAATTTAATTAATATAAAATAATAAAAAAATAAATTAAATAATAATTAAAGATAAATAATTATAATAATAAAAATATTAATAAAAATTAAATAATTATTATATGTATAAGATAGTATATTGATAAAGGTATAAAATATGAATGGGATGGGTGGGGTGTGAAAGCGGGTAGAATAGAGTATATAAAATAGCTGCAAGTAGAATAGGAGTAGGACGTGTACACTTGATAGGGTGAGGAGGTCACGACTTACTCACTATTCCATTTGTTATAGCAGAAACTAGTGAGTCTACAAAAAAACAGAGAAATGAATCGTATACATACAAGATAGACACACACAAAAAGTTCTAAACACTCATTCGTTCAATGAAAAAACAATAGACACATTATACACAACTAAATCAAGATCACAAACTTCACACACCCCCCTCAACCCATAAACTAACAAATATCATAAATAAAAGAAAATTAATACATTTGACACATATGGTATTTAGAATATTAAAATATAAGCGAAAATAATATATAAAATAATAAAAAATAATAAAAAAAAAAAAATAAAATATAAAATTGAATTAGATCTGTCAGAACTGAATTCCAATTAGCTGAATGTTTTACTCAAAAGCCCTTCCTGAGGATCGGTTTAAGAGAGCGAGGATTGGCTTGAGCTCTTTAGGGATGTAGAGCGTCGAGAATTTTGTGCGCGTGAGCCATGACTGTAACGGTGGAGGTGTTTCGTGACTCTAATGAGACTGATTGCGTATCATGGCTATCATAACACCACCATGGCTAACTTTCTCTTTTTGAGAAAAGCAAAATACAACAAAAAAAAACTTCAAAAAGAAAGTAATACCAAAATCAGAAATCAGAAAATTTCCAAAAATATTCTTCTCGACATGTCACATGGCATCGATAACATTTTACGAGCTTAGAAATGACGATTAACATTGTACAGGGTGTGTAAATGAAGTTCGAACGAGAGTTGCAAAAAGTTTTCAAAACATGGTCATTTCTAATTTTCTAGATTGGCTTATGAGTTCAAATGTACAGAACATAACCCCGGACTTCAAATAAAATGAAGGTTTATAACTTATCCTCCACCGAGAAAATTACGTTTCTCGGTCTTGAGCTGTTCTAACAATACATTCAAGTGTTGTTTAGCTCAAGCGAAGCGGACGGAAGAGTTACGTTTCAGGTGAGCTGTACCCTTCGAGTGGTTAGAAGGGTTGGCTTGGTTGTTTGTTTAAACGCTTCTAAACATCTGGGTTTATCAAAAAATTGAACACAATTTTTAAAGAATTTCCTCGATGACAATCATAAACTTTCAAAATTTTGTGTTCAACAACTCCCTATCCCTCACAATGTTTTTAAAAGACAGCGATTTCTCAATTGGTCCATTTTGAGGGGGAGTTTTTTGAAAAACAAAGTTTTAATATTTTTGGATACATCCATTCATGACAATCTTTATGTATTCAAAACATTATCATAATGTTCCAAACATCATGCTGACCATATTTTCTCCACAATTTTTTCATGACAATTTTAATCACAAGGTATTTCAAAACTAAGTGTTTATTATTTAAAATAAGGGAGAAAATGTATTTAAAATATGATCTAATTGACTCAATGTGCTGAAAAGTTTTATGGTTCGATCTTATACCTACAGAACATCTTAATTTCATGACAATTCTGAAGTCATAAGGTGGTTAGGTTAGGAATCAATCCTATGATCCAACCAGAACCGGAGGATCTACCCAAGGATAATCCAAAGTTAGAAATAGCAGTCCTTAGGTATGATTGGAGATGAATGTATATGCAATAAATGCCGACTAAGATTGAGCTAGACACAGGAACAATCAATAGACACGTGTTAGTAATGACGCCAATAGCATTGAAGGCGTTGAAGATGAAAAAGAAATGTAATGGATAATGGGTCTAAAGAAAGAAGCCCTCACACAACTTAAGGCAAACCGGGTCAATCATATGCTGTCAGAATCTCAATTTGATTTGCTGACATTGAAAAACGACATCATAGACCCGCGAGCAAGCACAACCCTTCTCAGCCATTCGGGTTTCTCTCAACAGAAACTTGTCTCATTTGTCCAGTGGAGATACACACGTTATCTATTGACATCTCACTCCGAGATTGTTGATATTGAATAGGTGGCAATATGCTCCAGCCTCCGAGTACTAAAACCAAAATGCACTAATCGAGTCTAGAGCCAAGAGATCAATCAAAATCTCGTTAGGACACATTCCATTTCAAACACTTATTGAACATCATCAGGTTCACAAGCTGTTATCAAGAGTCCTACGCAATATCATTGTGATATTTGCCAGAACATCCGAGTGATACTAATGTATTCACAATGAAGATGGAAATCCTGCTTGAGCCAGCATCAAACAAGCTCTTGGTAGGTGACTTGCGAGATTCTATATGAATCAAACTTGTGACAACTGGATATCGATTTGGTCCAGTAAATGAATTGACGGTTGATGAATTTTGATAAAAACATGACACTCTCGATGTGTTACAAAAACACTTTAACGAGTGACACGTCGATTGATTTTCAAATCAATTTTCTCGTTTATCACTAACGTAAACCTGCAGGTCAAACGGTGGTAACGGCAACCTCAATCCCATTCAAATGCTCAATCTACAAAGACATACTATCTAGAAAGCTCAAGATTTAAAGACAAAGACTTCCGCAAACTCTGATTTGAAGCTTTCAAGATAATGCAAAGTAGAGCATGTATGGTCCAAAGACATAAGTTTGCAAGATGGGCATAGACGATAAAGAAAATGAACCAAGCTCAAAGTCAAGATCGCAAAGCATGAAGGAACAAGCTAACAACAAACAACGAAGACAAACACCAAGAATACTCGAGCTTAAACGACAAAAGCAATCTCACTGATCTCATGAAGGAGTGTCATCAATGAACTCACTTCGGGGAGAATGTTAGCCTCAATTTTATTGAGTCCAAAAACGTAAGCTCGTTCCCGTGTTCAAGACCTCACTTCGGGGGAGATTGTTAGCCTCAATTTATTGAGTCGAACAAGGAAGTTCGGTCACTCTACGATGGAGCTTCGGTCTTTAATTAGTTAATGTTGTAATAGGATAATATCGGGAATCGGGCTCGATAGATAATCTAATATTGTATATGTTTCGGGTTTAATCCCAAGCAAAACCCGAGCCCGGGTCCTAGTTAAATATCCTGCGCGTACCTTTAACGTGACGGGGTATATAAGCTTTTTCTTCTTTAGAAAAAGTTAGTTGTTCATTTCTAAATAATTTCCTTTTTCCAAAATTCTCTCATCTCTCTCTCTCTCTCTTCTTTCTCTCTCTAGAACAACTCATCTCTCTTTCTCCTTTCTAGATCTAATTAGTGTATGTTATATGTTATGAAGTGATTACGGGATCCTAAACAATTGTCTCCCAAAATAATGACCACCAATGTATCCCTTGCACCTCGTGCCTTATTGACCTCCTGAGAAAAACATGCTTTAAAACGTCAACAATAATGTTGGTGAATTCATAAGTTTGTGAATTATATGAGTGTATGACCGCAAGATTCCCCCGTGATAATACATTAAATGTGCACATCACAAAAATGTAATTACGTTTCCCTAAGCTCATGACACTGAAGCTCGACATAAATGAATTGCAATATAAATTGCCTACATTGCCCATGATGATGTTCTAACCCAGAACATCCCAAATCCGACATGGTATACGTTCGTTGGCTCGGTAGTTTCGACACCAGTGATAGCTAATCACCCGAACGGGGGCGTCGCCCCCAAATAGATATATTTATAACATTCACGCTCACCCTCCAAGTGATTATAGTTCATGATAGAGGGCATATTCTGGTTACGCTACTTTAGCAAACACGTAATCAGTTTAAATATGAAATGTTCACTTGCGTCCAATTATAAAACAAAGCATGTTCTCACCCTAAAACTTATAAATCATTATAAAATGTAAAACGTGGGGCTATGAACTCACCTCGAGTGGATGAGTTTAACAATGTAAATCACAACAGAAAATGCGTCACAATTACGCCCGAATGCAACCTAATAAATTATAGGTCGTATGAGTACTAAGTACTTTGAATAACTACTACCATATATAATTCTATATAGCTACATCACCATCTAATTGAGTTTGTGAAATTCATTTAAATTGCTTTTGATAAATATTATCCGTGTGTTTTGTACTCGTATAGTCGAATGAATAATTCAATTGTCTTTGTAAAATAATATTTATAAAATTTAGGACATGTATAAAGATTATATAAATGATTCTAAAATGTTTCGCAAAAATTTATATTAAAAACGAACTAACACTATTCACGTCAGGAAATAGTACACAAGTATAAAATAGTGCGTATATTTCTCGTTTTAAGCCCGTTTGGGATGTTTCTTACGTCCATGTTCTCGTATTAAGACGAGGTATCAAAATATTACATTTTCTTATTTTCAAGCTACTGGTGAACAATACTTTTTACTGTTCATAGACTTTAATAAAATTTGTTATAGTAAACTCGTAAACATCGTATTTTATTCGTTTTAACTTCGTTTTTAGTGATTCTTTCGAGCACGTCTTCGTAATTAAAAGTCCTATCTATTTAATGATGTTTTCAAAATATTCATGTCTGAGATGAACATTAACTTTTATAAAAATAATTTTATAAAGGTATTTATTGTCGTAAAGTTGCGTAATTCATAACTCCTTCGTTATTGATCCAAAAATTACGATTATTAATGTTTTGGAATCCTAAAATTATGTACTATTTGAGAAAAATAATCAATCTTATGTATCAGAAGTAGTTTGTAACTTGTTTTTATAAAATTTCTTTTATAACGCGTTTAATTAACGTATAACTTGAAATTAGCGTATCTCCTTCGTTATAAATCGGTTTTTCGAGTTTCTTACCTTTTTGGAATCCTCATGAGATGTAGTATTTTATAAAAATATAAAATGGATACCTTAAAATTCGAATTCAAACAGCCCCTTTTGGTTGATTTCTCAAAATGTGTTTAAAAGTTGTTTTTATAGCTTTTTTGTTTAACCACTTTGTTACAAGTCCTTTATAACCATATATACCATGTATCTTACATACTTAGGGTCCTTAGTCCTTCATTTGTCCAAAGTTTGTCCAAGAATCACAAGATCCATGAGTTTACATACCTATTTGTCCATAACTTTATATATGTATATTTATAAGTAACTTGTTTATATGACCTAATTTATATATAAACCCATCCATTTACAATACTTAATACATCCATAATGACATGAATATTGAGATCCATCATATCATATGTAAAAGTTTACCAAACCAAAAACAGTTTAAAATTCCATTTTTACAATGTAAATAAGTTCCCTAATGGTGAAATTACATAGCTATTATATACACATAAAATCATGAATGTAAAGGGATTAAGGCTTTTAGGCAACCTTAATATGAAGTATGATGATGAACACTATGATCTAAACCCTTGTTTAGATGACAAACCCAAGATTTAAACACTTGAAATCCCTAATTCTAAGTAAAACCCTAATCTTGAACCTTTCTTGTTTAACACTTGTAAACTCCAAAATAACCCTTCTAAACACTTTAGGTTATCTTAGAAATGATGTAGGAATGTATGTAAATGTGCTAAATAATTTTTGTATGGATTATTCGTGTTGTTTGATGTTGGCCGTGGCATATTAGGAGAAAAGGGAGGTTTTGTAAAGTTTTTCTAGCTAAGAATGAAGTGTGTGAATGAATACTAGTAATGCATATCTTATATAACACTTTGAATAGTCCAAGACTTCTATGGGAAGTGGTCAAGATTCAAAGGGACCATGGGAGGGATTCAAAGAAGTCTTTGGTCAAGATAAAAGAAAGTCTTAAGGTTTTAAATGGTAAGTGTATGTACATATCAAGTTGGAAGTTTTTATGATATTTTTCTTGATTTTTCCCACCATATCCGGCCATATATAGATATATAGGATGAAATTTTGTAAATTTTGAGTATTCGGTATAATTGTGGGTATTTGTTGAAGCGTAGAAAAGTTTTGGTGGTTCCAGGAATGCCTAAACGTATTTTATCGCAAAACGTAAACACTTTACGTAACCAATAAAAATAAAATGTGCAAAGTTAATAATTATCCTCCAAATAATTATTTAACACTTGCTTGATGTAAACATTTAATTGTTTGATGCCCGTTTACATTGAATGGTAATTTTTAGCTTACGCGATTTAACTTAACGATTACGATTTAAAAGCAAACGCGTACAATACTAAAAATAAATAGTGAATTTCTTGACATCGTAAATGAACCTAAAACGCGGGGTGTTATAGTCTTCCCCCATTAAATGAGCCTTGTCCTTAAGGATTAAGACGCGGCACTTGACGCCGGTGCGGTCTTTGTGAAGAGATGTGGATATTTCTTTCAAAATTGATCCCGCGTTCAAAAGGTAAACCTTACAACTCACCTAGATTTCATCGAACGTTTGAAAACTGTAGATTTTGGCTTCGTTCAATCATTTTAACTTCATCGAACCATGATTCTAACTGTTTCCCTCTCGACAAAATGAAAGCTGACAACAATATGAAGTCCATCCAACGGAACGGCTAATGGTTCGTTGGCATGGCACTTTTTCAAGTTGGATACATGAAACGTATTGTGAACCTTGATCAACTCTTGAGGAAGCCTAAGCTTGTAAGCAATGGCTCCAACCTTTTCCAACACCTTGAATGGTCCGACATACCTAGGGTTTAACTTCCCCCGTTTGCCAAAATGTACGACCCCTTTCTAAGGTGACACCTTAATCATAACACTATCCCCAACTCAAAATTTCATTGGCTTAGGCTTTAAATCGGCGTAACTCTTTTGCCTATCACGTGCGGCTTGTATTCTTTTCTTGATCTGGACGATCTTCTCGGTCATCTATTGAACTATTTCTGGACCGGTGTGTTAAACTTCTCCAACCTCGTCCCAACACATAGGTGAACGACACCGTAAAGTGCCCTTTAAATAATGTGCAGCCTTTGACGCTGTGCGTATAGCTATTGTTTATTAAAACTCGACCATGGAAAAAAAAAAAAAAGGTTAGACTGCCACCCTTTTAAAGTCGATCACACAAGCACGCAGCATATCCTCGAGAGTTTGAATAGTCCTCTCGCTTTGTTCGTCATTTTGTGGATGGTACACAGTACACATATCCAGACTAGTACCCATCTCCTTCTGAAGTGACCTTCGGAAATTTGATGCGAACCTAGGGTCGCGATCACAAATTATTGAGACAGGTATCCATGCCTCATGACTACCTCCTTTAGGTACATGCTTGCTAGTTTTCTCATGGGAATCGTTCCCCATTGGCTACAAAGAGTGCAGACTTAGTAAGTCGGTCAAGCAGACCATCGCAAAATGGTGTCACAATCTTGTGACGACTTAGGAAGCTTCGTGAAAAAATCTATGGTGATATTGTCCCACTTCCATTGAGGTATCTCGGGTTGCACCAACAAACCCGATGGCCTGTGATGTTCAGCCTTGACCTTAGTACATGTCATAACATTTGCTAGCTTAGGTGGAAATGTCGGCCTTCACATTGGGCCACCAATATAGCTTCTTCATGTTCTTGTCAGAACCCAGATGGATAGAGTATTTTTGACTTGTGGGACTTGTGCATAATCACAGTCCTCAAATTACCATATCAGGGCAACCAACTCCTTCCGTTTAAGCATAGAGTTCCATCCGCATAGGGTTCCAACTTCTCCTCCAGTATATCCTTCCTGATCATACCTCCTACATTTTCGCTCTTGATGTTTTGGGGTTTCTGTGCTTTGATTTGAGCTTCTAGGATTTGTTTAGGAAGATCTAAGCTAATAGTCATAACTAAGTCTCGAACTCTTAATGGTTTAATTCGTTCCTTCTTGCTCAAAGCATCAGCAACAACATTTGCTTTCCCCATGTGATAAAGAATCTCACAGTCGTAATCACTAAGCAACTCTAACCAATGACGTTGCCTCATGTTCAACTCAATCTGATTAAGAATGTGTCGTAAATTCTTGTGATCGGTGAACACCGTACACCTGGTTCCGTACGAATAGTGCCTCTAAATCTTTAGAGCAAACACCACTGCACCAAGTTCCAAATCATGAGTCGTATAGTTCTTCTCATGAATTTTTAATTGGCGTGATGCATAAGTAGCAATCACTTTATCCCTCTGCATCAGCAAGCGCCCTAAACCTTTGATGGAAGCATCGCAGTATGCGAACATAAATCTTCATTCCTTCTGTTAAAGCCAAGATATTGGTGCATTACACAAACTTTCTGTTTCAATGTTTGAATGAACGCTGCTTCTTGTTTGTCGCCTCTAAACAAACTTGGACTTCTTCGTGTAATCTGGTCATTGTTTGGGTATCTTCGAAAAACCCTTCAATAAATCTTCTATAATACCCATCAAGACCTAAGAATTGACGAATCTTCGTTGGTGACTTAGGAGACACCCAATCCTTAATGGATTCGATCTTTGCGGGATCCACATGAATTCCTTCACTATTAATCACATGACCGAGAAATTGCACCTTAGGAATCCAAAATTCCCATTTGGAGAACTTAGCATACAACTCCTCCTTCTTAAGCAATTCTAGAATCGTCCTAAGTTGTTCTTCATGCTCTTTCTTGTTCTTCGAGTAGATGAGGATATCGTCGATAAATACAATCACAAATTTATCCAGGTATGGGGGGGGGTGGGGGGGGGGGGGTTTTAGGGCGCTTGCACACGCGGTTTCATGAGGTCCATAAACTACCGCCGCTGTTTGCGTTAGTAAGCCTAATGGCATCCACTTGGAACTCATAATGACTATAACGTGTCTTTTGAATGCCGTCTTCGGGAAATTAGCTCCTTCCGTACTTATAAGTTGATGATAACCAGATCACAAGTCTATATTCGAATAAACACAGGATCCTTGGAGTTGATCAAATAAATCGTCAATCCTTGGAAGTGGATAACGATTCTTCACTGTCAGCTTGTTTAATTCCCGGTAATCAATGCACATCCGGAATGATCCATCCTTCTTCTTGACAAACAAGACCGAAGCTCCCCAAGGTGAGGAACTGGGCCTTATAAAACCCTTGTCGGACAGTTCTTTTAGTTGCTCCGAAAACTCTTTCATCTCAGAAGGCGTCAATCGGTAAAGTGCCCGTGCTACAGGTGTAGCACCGGGTATCAAATCAATTTGGAATTCCACTTGATGAGTCGGAGGAAGACCCGGCAAGTCCTTCGAGAAATACTTCAGGAAAATCCTGAACAATTGGTACATTATCAAGTCGCTTCTTCTCCGACTTGTCTTCCCCTTTTGTAAGTAACATGTGCCAAAAAAGATCTCCTACATCCTTATTGATATTACTTTTGGCGTCTTCGTGCACGAGATGATGTTTAATCGAGTCTCGTGTTCCTGGTTACTCCGTTACCATGAAAATCAAAGTTTCTCTTCCCTAGGGAATGCGAACAATCTTATCCGCACAAAGAATGACAACCTGATATTTTGACAACCAGTCCATGCCAATTATAACGTCAAAACTACCCATCTCTACTGGCATTGAATCGATGTTGAAAGGGTGGTTCATAAAATTTAGAGTGCAACTCCGAATGATAGTATTAACGCCAATTATTCTACCATCAGCTAGTTCTACGGCATAATCATGGTCTAAGACAGTCGGTGCGATATCAATTTGAGAGCTAAATGCAGTGGATACAAAACTTCTATCGGCACCAGTATCAAATAAAACAGAAGCATAACGGTTGTTGAGGAGGAACGTACCCGTAACGACGTTCGCGTCCGGGTTTGTCCCCGCATTGCCCACAACATACACCTTTGCTTGAGCATTTCCAGTCCCAACTTGGTTACCACGGTTGTTGTTGTTGTTGTTGTTCAGCTTTGGACAATACCTTCTGAAATGTCCTTGTGCCCCGCACTCATGACAAGTAGACTTCTGACCCGTCCCAGTACCCCTCTGGTTGTTGGCAACATTGGCATTTGTAGTGCTCTTACAGTCACGAGCAAAGTGGCCAACCTTGTTGCACTTGTAGCATCTTGGAGTGCATGGACCGTCATGGTTGTAATTACATTTGGGGCACAGAGTTTTAGATCCTCCGTACGGTTTCCTATCTCCAGATGCTGCAACGTATGCCCTTGCCACATTTTGCCTTTTAGAAGGCTGTTGTTGGTTTTGGTTGTTTCGGGAAGTGTCTTCAAACTTCCTCTTGTTTGCAGCCTGCCTTTCAGCAAAAGTACAGATTTTCTTATCCATTAGCTCAGTTGCCATTTCAGTGGCTTCCTGCATGGTTTTTGGTTTCGATGCCACAACACTCCCATGAATCATGTCGGGCAACCCACCGACATACCTTTCAACTTTATCAGACTCTTCTGGAAACATTCGAACACATAGCAAAGCCAGCTCCTGGAAACATTGGTTGTACCTTGTTACATCGGTACCTTGTACTTCCAAATTCTATAACTCAGTCTAAAGCTTCTTCATCTCATTTCTCGGGCAATACTTGTCAGCCATTTTCTTTTTCAGTTATGTCCAAGTTCACACATAAGCAGCATCATGGACCAAGAATCCTAAACGTGGAATTTCCACCACCGTCAGAGGCACCTGCTAAAAGAGTACAAGTAGAAAACTGATTGATTCTCCACCGAGCAGGTGGGTTTTTTTATAGTGATAAATGTTAATTTTATTTTAATAAACGAAAGAAGTATTTATAAATATATTTTAATAAACTTTTTTTTTACATTCAATATCCTAAAATAGCGAAACACAGTATCCATCCTTTCAAACCATTGAGTTAGTTTAAAACAATTCCCTCAGTGCCTTTGAATTCAGAGGTTGGACACTTTCATAAATTCACTGGTAAGTGCATTCTCGAGCACGCGTTCAGTCCTCCTGACAACCCGTTCCAAAGTAGTGGGCTGTCATCGCCAGCTCTGTTTGCATTCACGTGCTGCTTGTGCAAGCTAGTGGACACCTTGGGTCATCATTGCTGAAGTGGGATGGTGACAGATGTTTGGTAGTAGTTGTTGTTTTTAGGTGCGTCTAGCCCTCGTGGTTATTTTTTTGGTGCCATTTTCTTTTAATCACAAAAAGTATTAACCCGTTGATTTCATAAAATCTTAACCATGACAGACATTTACACAATAAATAAACTTGATCACCATCTCACAGTGAAATATATAAACTGAACTGAGTTCTCACACTCTAGTATAGATAATTCGACATTCATTCATTACAAATTTCGATCTACAAAACCAAAACATATTACATTCCTGACATAATACCACCATTCTATATATACATAAAAAAACATACAGGATTTCTTGATACAAAAAATGAAAATACAAATCCTTCTACCGTGCTAGCTGGGTATAAAACCCATAATACTTAGCCGGATAACAAAAGATAGCTACTAATCACATAATCCTAGAGCCCACTAGTCAGGGTGTCACGTAATACTTAGTAGGTTATATACAAAACAACTAGCCATAACTGATCTTATGAACTATACAGCCTCTACGGTGCAACTGGCTGTGCTGGACCTCCAGAGGGTCCGTACTGTCCCTGCAATGCTGTCACCTGTCCCTGTAGTGACTGCATCAATGTCAAAGTCTGCACAAGCTGCTCTTGTCGGGTACGGTCAAATGTCCGTAATGCTACAATCTCTGCTTGCCTCATGTGGTCTGCCTGTAGCATCTCTGAGGTCACAGTCGGACTCCTACGGTCAGCTGCCTGCAGCTGTGAGATCACTGTCTGCTGACTCATCACTATAGAGCGTAATGCCATAATCTCTGAAAGTGCCATATAGCTAACCTCCATGGAGCGTCCCCATGCCTCCTGGGAAACTAGAGCCTCCTGATCTAATAGTCGTGCAGTCTTATAGTGGTACTGACTATCATCAACCAATGTCCCAACTCTCTGATATATCTGGGTCTGCTTACCCTGAGTATCCTCTATCACATCATAGATGTCCTGGGTGTCCTGCTCCTGAACTGCAGCCAGCTTAGTCACCCTAGTGTTGACCCCCTCAAGGGTCGTCAATGCTACCTCCTCAGCAGCATCTCTCGGGTCTACCCAAGCATCTCTAATCCCATAGCCGACCTCATCGGCTCTCCGTCGACTGATCTTAGCATCCACAGTATCGACAAACCCATAGTCTGCCCAACGACCTCCAATCAGTCTAGCGGCAGCAGCAACTGAACTCTCTCCTACCTCACATCTCGGACCAAGATCAATACCCAACCTCTTCCAAGGTGGTAGTGTAATCTCGGGTCTGTCTGCCCTGCGGTCAGAAGATAGTAACTGCAAAGGAGGTAATGATGTAGGTAGTGGTAATGCAGGTACTACAGATGCTGGTGGTGATGCTGGGAGTAGGGGAGATGGTATCTGTGGTAATGGAGATGATAGTAGAGTAAGTGGTGATGGTGGTGGAGTGGTTAAGGCAAGAAGTCGCTCGACCTCTTCCCTAGGAGGAAGTGATATGGATGGCTCATCCCAGATAGATATCCTGGCAGTCATACGGTGTACAGGTAGGACAGAGTCGGCCGGAGCTGGGTGCTCCTCCTCTTCCTCCTCATCGTCGTCCTCGTCTTCATTATCGGCATCATCTCCGGAAGGCTCCTCCTCCTACTCCTCATTATCATCATCCCTATCAGCAGGGTAGTCAGCTGGATCCTCCTCCGGATCCTCATCATCATCAGCCTCCGGCTCCTCCTCCGGATCAGACTCAGGAACATATCCTGGTGAATCTGCAGTAGATAAGGCAGCAGTAGGCAGTGGCTGCTCCTCGACCGGAAGTATCTCATCCTCTAGTGGCATGTACTCAGGGTACATCGGCTCAGGAACAAAGTCCAGTGGGGGTGGTGACTGCGGCTCCTCCGGGCCAGGCATGTAGTCAGGCGATGGTGGAGCCTGATAAGCAGCCACCATGTAAGCATACGGGTCCTCTAGCATCACAGGTGGTCCGTCGACTCCCGGTGAGCCCACATCTGATGAATCCTCAAATAGACTCGACACCTGCGTGTACGTGACTGTGGAATCTTCCGAATCCGACATCGTAATATCTGAAACTCAAAAAGTAGATTACATAAGTATTTAGTATAAGACCCTTATAGTAATATACATATTATTTTATAACACGTATATCAATCATGAATGCATCTAGTCTAACCAACTAATGCAACAACTAGTATATGCATGTATGTATTCAAGTATATCCCATGCAAGTTAAGTTAAGTTGTGTTTGGTTGAAAAAGCTTTTTGGAATCAGATTAAGCAACATATAAGCTTTCCAAAACATCTCTCCTTTTTGAATTTGAGCTTATTTTGAGTTTGTAGTGTCCAAAATACCAAAAAGCCAAAATGAAAGGCACTTTCTGCAATCAGCAGCTATTAAGCCCTTTTTTGGCTTATTGAGTGCTTATTTTTATAAGGTTTCTTTGTTAAAGTTGCTTAAAAACATGTTGTGAACAACTTTCGTGTTTTGCGTTTTGGCTAAAAATGACTTTTTAAAATCAGCACTTTTTGAGGACTTGGACTAAAAATGGGATTGTAGCTTTTTAGCTCATTTGCCATTCTAGTTTATTCTAATTGCTTATTCTTACTCCTGAAGTGCTTACTAGGGTTAGGTAAACATCTGTTTTGGTTTATTTGCTTATTTCTCGTTTCATTGTGTTTTAGTGAGCTAGCTAGTACTAACTTAAAGCTAGCAGTACTAACTCAAAGTTAGTACTGTTAGTTAAAACTGTTAGTACTGTTGTTAGTACTGTTGAGTTTCCTTGCTTAATTTAGCTTAATTGCTTTTTGAATTTGCTTATTTAGAGTTAGTTTAGCTTATTTGAGCTTATTTCTGTCTTAGAGTAAAAGTTTTAAGTGTTTGTTCCATTCCTATCCTTTAAGCCTGCTCTAGCTTATTT